>SKCR01052175.1:0-70862 GCA_019454045.1 Zanthoxylum bungeanum | reverse complement strand
CCCGACTCTTGTGTGAAAGTTGTGATTCTCCTCTTAAAATAATTTATCATGTGATGGGGAATTTTTTTTTCAGAAATTGCTCTTGCAAATCATTTGATGTTCTAATGGATTCTGACCTAAGGTTCTGTAGTTAAATTTTAGCTTTATCCTTTAAAGAAAAAGGGAAAAAACTTAAGTCGAATTATATTCATGCTGTAATTTTGGTATGTGCAAGTATTACATACCTCTTCGAATTCCCTTAAGTGCTGATAAAGATTTTTTGATTCTAGACCGTAGAATGTTGGTAAAAATTGGATAACATCTGGTTTAAAATTGAAACGTGATGCATCTGGGAGGAAAATAATGCAAGATGGTGATCATGTCCTAGTGGGATTCATGAATTATCTGAGTGTCATAGGATGATTAAGATCGCCATGTTGAGACTCATGTTCTACTTGATCAACTAGATTTTTGTCTCGGGCAGATGGCTTTTCATTTTGGTTCTCGGTCATTTTGACTGACGGTGAAGGTGATGGAGACTCTTTATTTAATCTACTGCTAGATGATCGAGACCAATGTATCATGCAACCTAAGTATAGATTATATGCTATAATTTAAATATACAAATGCAATACTTACAAAGAGAAAAAATAATAATAATAAACAAGTGAAAAAAGAAAAAAAGAGTAAAAATAAATGACAGAAAAAAAAGAAAAAAATACAAATGCAGTGATTAAAAAAGTGAGATGTAGAAAATACATAAAAAGAAAAATAAAATAAAATAATAAAAAGAAAAGATAAAATTACAATGATGTTAAATTATTATTATATGTACTAAATTATATTTCCCGGCAACAGCGTCAAAAACTTGACACACTCATAAAATGGTTCTTTACTCTCAAGTATAAGAATATCGAAGTAATAAAATAACCCAGTAAGTTCGGGATCGATCCACAATGAATAGATTTAGTAAAATAAAATAATAATTTGAGTGAAAATAAAAAGACTAAATTGTTTGAAGTGATTAAAAATTTTAAATTATACTACAACAATAAAATAAAATATTGGGGCTAGATGATTCATTTTTAATATTTCAAATTTAGAAATCTTATTTTTTATAATATATAAATTGTTATTATTATCCAGTTAATTTATTTCACTAATTGATTATGCTAAAAAAAATAAAACCAACCATAAAGGCGGTGATAACATTTGTCTATAATAAGTTCAGTTAGGTACTCAATTATGCTAAATAAATAAAACCAGTCAAATAGACGGTAACGAAGTTTGTCAATAATTAATCCAGATTTAAATTAAGTATTAATCATTAGATTACAATTTATATATTGTAATATAAATAAGATTAATCTTTATTTTCATATTAAAAGTTTTACCATTTACCTCATAATGATGAAATTAGCTACTCATAATTTGAATAAAAACACACATAATTTTATTATTGAGAGGAAAAAAAATTACAAGAAAGTTTTAAAAAAATAAAACACATAAGAGCTGGATCCCTTCACAAAATTTCAGAGAGAAACGTGAAGGAAGCTGAGAGAAAGAGGCGCTGAGCATTCTCTGTTTATAGAGGACGCAAAACATCATCTTTCAACTAATTTGCATGCAACTTTCAAAAGTTGCATGCAAATTGCATACAAGATAAATGCAAGATGACAAACCATGTTGCATATATTTTCAAAATGAAATTGCCAATCCACCGAAAGGTGGATTGACATTTTAAAAAAAAAATTAATATTATATATATATATATATATATATATATAATATTAATGGGGTCAATATATATACATAATACATATGTGGCTAAATACATCGTAAGCTTATTTTGTTGCCAAACTAAACATAGTAAATATTTTTCAAGTCCGATTTGAATGTAGCTGTCATGCTCTTTTGGATTTCTGGGTCTTGGAATTCAGATTTCATATCCATTTTCCTAAAGCTTCCGAAGTAGTATTTTACCTACACAATAACTAAAAATTACAATAAAACATAAATATAATTATTATTTAATAAATATGCTAAATTAATGGGATTAATAATATTATAAGTGTAAAATGATTATTTTCTCTTTTTATTTAGTGTACACTTTTTAATACTCATCAATATTCACTGGTTTTGTGTTGTTGTACTGAGTCACACTCTAGACCAAAAGTTAGCTGTAATTTGGTAGATACCTATTATTGAGTTTTGCGAAACATCGAGATATACATTGTAAATATGTATATCTTCACTCTTCATGTATGAAAGACTTCGTTGCACATAAGATATTTTTTAAATGTGTAGTATTGAGTGTATCATGTAGAGATGTGTAGTGTGCTATTTCTACTAGTTGTGTAGAGTGTATGATGTAGATGTCCCTAAAGGGCGTGATTTGGTGGTGTATGGTTCATGATCTCACCTTAAGGTTCTGGGTTCGAATCCAGAGAGTGCTTTTCTTATTCTGAGACAGCCGATGATTTTATCTGTTCCACTTAAGCCCGGGACCGGTGGTTTGGCGGTAGGGTCTCCAAGGATTTCAAAAAAAAGAAAGTGTATGATGTAGATTGAGGTTGTTGAGATGTGTGGTGTAGATTGATATTTTTGGGATTAATTTTATATTTATATGTATTTTTCTTTTGTGTAATTTTTTATTATTTTAATGTGATGTTTGCTTTTACTTTATAATAATAAATGCAAAATTTTAATAATTAATATATTAATTTTTTATAATATATTTAATTCATTAATCATCTTTAAAAATTAATACGAAATAATAAAATATTTTAATGTAAATATTATGTTAGTTAAAGAATGAAATGTTAATTATTATTTGATGCAAAATTTAAAACAATAAATTGGAGATGGGCGTAAAATTTAGTACAAATTTCGTTGTTCTCAGAAGCTAGTAGTGAAATTGGAGTTGGTATATTATGTGCCGGGTGTATATGTCATCTCTCTCACAACAGGTGGGCCCCGTACAGTTATGGGGCCCGCCTGCTGTGAGAGAGATGACATATACATCCGGCACATAATATAATTTTCGGTGAAATTGGGCTGACCACAACAGCCCCATCAGTTCTCAAATATCAGCGTGATCACACGTGTGCAATCTTCGTACGTACATACCGCACACTTTAGCATAACAGGCGTACAAAAAAAAAAAAAAAAAACACGCATCCATTGTCCTCGCTGTTTCTACGACTCGGCGAAAAAGCAAAAAACGAAGCCATGGCGTTAAACATTGGGCTGAGATCAGTCTTAAAGCTTCCCAGTTCTTCCCAATCCCTTGTACCCAGTTCAGGTCAGTTTTTATTCTTTATGATTCTTCGACTACCGCTGTACTTAGATCTTTAGATTTTATTTCGATTATCAGAATTTTTTTTTTTTTTTTTTTTTTTTAAATCCTCTGTTATGATTTGGGTACAAGTGTATTGCGTTATATTTCCATTGTGATTGAGGTGCAGTGTGTTAAAAAATAATATAGTTAAATAATATTAATAACAGAGCTTTGAGGTGTTGAACACTAATTATTGTCTCTAATTTACCATCGTGTTAAGATAATACACCTCTAGGATACCTTACATAGCAGCAATTTAGTGATTCTAGAAAAGAATTTTAAAGAAGATGAAGAGGAGAAGAGAATTAAAGAGGATGATATGAATTTTGCAGAGACTGTGCTTATGTGTAATGTGCTTTTATAGAGACATACAAACCCAAAAGTTGTATCATTTGATTTCAGTAAGGCACTTTTAGTTTCATCATAAAGGCACCTATTTTTATTTTAAATACCAAAAGTTGTATTAATTCATAAATGTATCCTTTAATTTAAATGACAAAGCTTATCTCAATTTCTGAACAGGCATATACAATTAAACTGAATCACTATACTTTTATTTAACTATCAAAAAATATAATATTATTAATTTATTTATTTATTAAAATTAATTCATTAATTAATTTCCATGCTCAATTGCCCTAAGTGCCTAAATGTCAATATTCGATTAATAAATATTTGTAGTAAAATATTTAATCCAAAGCTAGTTTATTTTTCTCCGAATATCAATTTTAAACTATAAGACTTTCTTAGCCTTATAAACTTTTCTTCATTCCCTCGTACAACTAATTTGGACAAATTTTTCCTTACAATATTGCAAGTTACTCATATAAGTGTCTATTCTAGATTCGGTACTATTATGTCTTCATGTAGATGACATGTTAATTATTAGGACCAACATGCAAGCCATCTCAGAAACTAAGAAGTATTTAAATTCTCAATTTAAAATAAAAGATTTGAGAGAAGTTGATACTATCTTAGATATTAAAGTCAGAAGATAGTGGGGGTTTTGCATTAAGACAATCATATTATATTGAAAAGGTGATTAATAAATTTAATCACTTAATTATAAAGGAACAAAGCTAATACCTCCTTGAAGTTTCAGTAAAAGTAACTGAAAATAAAGGAAGAGCAGTGGCTTAGCTAGAATTTGCCTGTGCAATTAGATGTCTGATGTATGTGTACGCTGCACTATTCCTGATATTGCATTTTTAGTGTGTAAATTGTCTAGGTACACCCAAAGTCTATTATAGACCACTAGAAGGCAATAGGAAGAGTTTTTGGATACTTATAAATAATAAAAGCTTGGGTCTGTTTTATAATAACTTTCCACTGGAAGGATATTCGGCTACTAGTTGGATAACTAGTACTGTAGTGGTGGTAATACATCTACTTCTGAAATTGAGTATTTTCATTGGATGGAGGAGCGATATTATGGGCTTCACAAAAACATACATGCATCACTCATTCCACTATAGAATCGAGGTTTATTGCTCTGGAAACTGCAGGTAAAGTGATGGAATGGCTGAGAAACATTTGTTATTAGATATTAGGTTGTGGCCACAACCAATTCAAGTGAACTTTTTATATTGTGACAATGAAGCTACAATCTATATTGCATTTATCAATATATACAATGGTAACCTAGACATATTAGCTTACGCAATAAATACATTAGACAACTCATTCCTGAAGGCATAATTACAGTTTTCTATGTAAGATCAAATAATAATCTAGCTGACTCATTTATAAAAGCACTATCGAGAGCATAGTTGTCAAAGGCGCGCCTCAGACTCAGGCTCAGACCACTGCGCCTTATGAAGGATCAAGCCAGGCGACCTTCATCAGGCACGCGTCTAGGCACAAAGGCTCGCGCCTTTTAGATGCGCCTAGGTGCGCCTTATAAAAATGTGTGAGAAAATCACAACCCAAATTGACTCACCCAACCTGAAATCAAATTGTATAATATTTATTCAATAAAATAAGATATGTTTTAGGGTTGGCTTCAAATTTTGACAAACAAATTAATTTGTATTATCAGTATTTATATTATTGTAATATTTTATTTTATTTTATTTATTATTATTATTTTTTATATATATATATTTTCAATGATTTCTCTTTGTTTTAGTTGACTATATACTTATATTTATTTTTTACATTTCACGCCTCACTTTCATCAGGCGCTCGCCTTGCGCCTAAACCCTATGACCATTTGTGCCTTAGTGCGCCTTGCGCCTTTAACAACACTGATCGAGAGACATGGTTAAAGCTTCAACTACCGAAATGGTCTAAGGATGTTCTATAAGTTATTAACTGTGGGAAACCAACCTTTTTTTTGCCGAAAAATATTTTTAAGGTTTAATGGTTAATAACAAACCATTAACAGTTGTTTCAAGTACTATATAAATTTTTAGAACTTAGTAATATCAGGGTGAGTATTAAATACTCTTACTGAAGTTAATTGTTTGGAAGTAAACAATATGCTTGAACTAATTCAAAAGAGAGCTTCATCATATGAACATGTAAAGTGGTGCCGCTTCTAACAAAATGGAGAATAACTTTCATAAATGTTCATAAAATCACGATGTAGCATAAGGTTTTAGTGAATTTCTGAAAAGAAACATATAGTCATGTGTAATACTCCAGCGCCATTGATGTTGCAAGTACTTTGAAGAGTTCATACTAATAAAATGTTCAATTCGAAAGAGACCTCTTTGACACATGGTCTGCAGCACAAAGAAGAGTTTATAAGGATATTAAAGTGTTGTAATTTAAAATTGATAAGAAATAAATTGAAGGGAAAAATCTAGCTTTGGATTAAATATTTAACTATAAATATTTATTAATATTTATTAGTCAAAGATTGGCACTTGGGGCGGCATGAAAATTAATTAGTTATTTAATAAATTAATGAATTATTAATATTGCAATATTTGACAGTTAGTAACAGCATGTATCTTTTTAGAAATCAGAGTAAGATAGTGTTTCAGTTTAATTCAACAGGCACTTCAGAAATTGATGTAACTTTTGGTATTTAAACTAAAGGGTGCCTTTATGAATTGATACAACTTATGGTATTTAAATTAAAGAGTGCTTTTATGAACTGATATAACTTTTGGTATTTAAACTAGAAATGTGCCTTTATTGAACTGATGATACAAACAACTTTTGGGTTTGTATTTAGTCAGTCTTTAAAAAAGCACAGCCTTTGCAGAATTTATATTATCCTCTTTTAGTTCTCTCCTTCATATTCTCTGAAATCACAGAATTGCTTCTTTATGATTTCTTTGGCTATGTTGTATCTTGGAGGTGTATATCTTAGCCTGGCAGCAAATGGATATGCGTGAAAGCACACTTATTACCGCTAGCAGATGATTTTTTCTCTCTCCCCTTTTCTTTTGACACAGAGATAAAATGTGTTAAACTTGCAACTCTTTCGGACAAATCTGTTGTATTTCGTTGGGGATAGTACAATTTCATCAGGAGCATATGGATCTATTTTTTATTCCAGTACCTTCAGAATAGTAGTGAGAAGGCTGAATTGATATCATATACTAGAGTGGTCACTGTTGGCCACAGATTATGGAGTATATTTCCAAGAAAATAATCTCCTCTATTACTTACCACCATTAACAAATTTATACAAAGTTGATCACTTCTCTATTACTATTAACAAGTGGTTTTACCTCAAACAAAACTCATGAGTGCTTTTGTATTTGGTCATTGATGCTTGAACTTAACTGAAGTAAGTTCTGTTCTGACAGTGTACAGGGCCTTCCACTCAACTGGAGTGAAGAGGATGGGGGGACATGGGCATGATGAACCATACTACCTTCATGCGAAGCACATGTATAACTTGGACAGGATGAAACATCAGGGGCTGAAGATGTCTCTTGCTGTCTTCACTGCCTTCAGCATCGGTGTTGCTGTTCCTGTTTACGCCGTCATTTTCCAGCAGAAAAAGACTGCTTCCGGCTAAGACATACTAATTTTCTTGGTTGCAATAACAGGAACTAACTTTGAAATGTGTTTATAGCAAACTGTTGCTATATTGGAATAGCAGTTTCACAATATCAAGGCTTTCTGGCTTGTCTTTGCTGCAAGATAATCATTCATAGATTTTGAATATATATTTTTGTAATAATTTATGGGGTTGGTGTCAATTTGAATTGAATGGTGAGTTCAAAGTTCAAACCATGCTTTACTCACGTGCCTGAGTAAATTGTTGATGCCTTAAATTTGGATCAAGATTCTCTCAATCTTATATTTCATCTAAGCATATACGTTCGGGTGTAGATATTGCATATGACTAATATAATGTATGCCTATCAAAATAAAAGGGTATGTGAGTTTAGATAGGTCCTAATTTATATTATAAAATTTAGAAAGGGCATATTTTTGTTTCTCTGATTCTTCATCCGGAGGATAGATTGGGCGATATAATTGCTCAGCTCATACCATTCAATCTGAAATCAAGTTGTATAATATTTTTTTAATAAATTAAGATAGGTTTTGGGGTGAGATTTAAATCTCGACAAATACATTAATTTGTATTATCAATACTTGTATTATTATAATTATTTTTAATATATTTTCAATGATTTAATTGACTTGACTTATATTTTTTCTTTTTACAATTTGCTTCTTAATGTACTTTGTGTCTTTAACAATATTGTTGGACGATTTGGGTGAGATCTATTATAGATATAACTTACTATTTATTTGTGAAATCCGGGTGGTCAAGAGGACCACCACAGCTCATATTTTCTCAATAATTCATATATCCCTTATTAGTATATGGATACACAATCATTCGAGAACAAATTTATATCCAGCCTTATTCGAAAAAAAAATGAAACATCTAATATTTGGGTATCTTAGCAAAACCAAAAATTACGAGAATCGAGAATTATATTTCTGGATAAACGATGAATTTCATTTCTGTTTAAAAAGCTCTTCAGCTAGTTTACGTTATAGGAGCCTTTGTCAATTGAGCTAAGAACTCAAAATAGTGACCTCAAAGCTAAGGTTCAAATGTGACCTTTTTTGGAACAGATGATCCATCGTGAGTATAAATCATACAATCACACGATAAGTTCTCAAACTCTTATCCTACTTCTTACTCTTATTCAAGTCAACCATATCTTTTAATTTGTTTCTTCTTTAATCTTTATTCATTTTTTAACCTAATTTTTCCTCTCTTTTACCCTTATAAAGAAAAAAATAAAATAAAATAAATTTATTGTTCACGTGAATAATTTTTTTGCTGTAAAAAATAAAAGGGTGGGTAAACTCAAATACATTTTTAACCCCTTAATTATCTCTCATTTGGACACTACGTTTTGAAATTATTTATTTTTATTTTAAATATAAACTAAATATTAATTGCTCTTTGGTTTTTATGTGTGGATTAAACCATTTATAGTGACATTGTGACTATACCTAAACAAATACACACTTAGATATACACCTAATTGGCAATCATTTTGTAACTGTAGCTAAAAAATATAGTCATAATGTGATTGTGCTCAATATGCTTGAGGGTCGGTAACGTGACTGAGGGCCGATAATGTGACTGAGCTTAATGTGACTAAGGGTTGTTGTTGTGATATTTTATATCGTACCGCAAGTGTACGGTGTCAAGTTTTAGTATAAATATGAGTGAAGAGTGTCGAACCCACAAGGATTGCGTTAACTCGCACTAAGTACTACAATTGATAATCCTAACTTTATTTAGACGATAATTAATAAAGATTTAATTAAATAAATAAAATTTAAAAATAATAAAATATGAGGAACTAATACGATAGAGATTCTAGAGTCTGATTTCACCTATCTGTCGCCTATGTATTTGTCATGCCAATTAATCAATGTTCAGTTATATTGTTTATAAGTCAAGACTCCTAAAATATCCACTTTCTCTCTCGAGTGCCGAGTGAAAATATCATCAACTACAGACTTCGATATCTCTATAAAAATCTAATAGTTAACAACTCGTTACGCTTTGTGATTCTATGTTAACGACTTCAAAGGAACTACATATTCTCTCGAACTCTATAAAATCCTAGGTCATATTCTCTAGATCCATTCAAAATCCCCTCTCTCGAGTGATAGATTCTAAACATATATCATCATATTTGTGGCCAGCAAACATAAGGCATTAAACTCAAAAGAATATAAATAAACTTAATAAAACTTCATAACAAAATCGACAAACAATTACAAGGTTCAAACATCAGTTACATTATTCTCCAGAATTAAGGAGTTTAGTTCATGACAAAAGATAAAAACAATGATAAATAAGTCATGAATCTAATGGAAATCATTAGAGTTCTAAGAAAGAAACAAGAAGATAAAATTCGAATTGAATCTCTCACTCTTCGGACGTCACCGCCTTTGTCTCCTCTTGTTGGTCTTAAATCCTCCTCATTGGATCTCTCTAAAATATGTGTTTTGTGATGTGTATTAGCCTCCCCCTCTAAGTCTTGGACGAACTAATCTATTTATATTGGAGCCTTGGTGTCATTAGGTATCTTAAAAAAACCATAATTTTATGTTTATGTTACGCGCGTGTGTGTCTTACTCCCGCGGCGCCTGGACTTGGGCGTCGCGTCGCCAAATCCTCGGCCTTTTGGCTCGGACGTGTATCTGCTGAGGGCGCTACGGCGCTGGTCAATTGGCACCGCGGTGCCCTTCTCTCTGTCTTTTGTATGGGTGCCTGATCTGCTCGAAGGCGCCGCGACACTAAGACTTTGGGCGCCGCGGCGCCAATGATGATTTCCTTCACTAGTGCTGCATCTTGCTTCCGATGCTCCCGAGCGTGTTCGATGCTTCCAAAAGTTCCTAAAATACTCGTATTTACTCCATTTTTGATGTTTTAATACTTCCTACAATTAGGACATAAAAGAAACTAAAAAAATACATTAAATGACTCGAAACATAACAAAATGGTAAGCTAAAAATGCCAGAATAAGTGGGTATAAACCGCACTTATTAGTTGTCAACAAGGTTTAAAAATACGGTGCAGCGCCTCGAGGCGGCCGGCCATTGAGGCGCGAGGCGGGCGCCTCAATGCGGAAATCGGGAAAATAATAAAAAATACATTCATTTCTTCATAATTCATAGTATGTTCAAAAAAACTATTGATAAGTAATCCAAATTACATTACTTTCTTCATAATACATAGTTTGTTCAAAAAATTATTGATAACTAATCCTTAAACAAGCTATCATTAGTGTCTGGCGGCATGAAGCTTGGGTCAAAATCTCTGTCATCATTAGTGTACTTCCAGGCCGGGTCTGTTCGACTCGACATTTCACTGTGAAACAATTACAAACAAATGAAACAATACAATCACATGCTTTTACCAATAAACAGAGAACACATCAACATATTTCGAAAATCAATTACATGCTTATATGATAACAATTTTTTATAACAATTTGTTAATCATTTCTGTGAATCAAATTCTGAAAAAACAGTATTCAGAGAAATAGAATTTGAATCATACCCGAAACTGAAGACGAAACGAGAATGCGAGCCTGAGAAGAAATTGTAGGGAACGCCGAGAACTGAGAAGTTGCCGAGAACTGAGAAGCGAGACTGAGACGACGAAGACTGGCCAGGAACGCCGAGAACTGAGAAGCTGAGACTGAGAACGCCGAGAACTGAGAAGCTGAGACTGAGACGACGAAGACTGGCCGGGAAGTTGATCGTCGACACGCCGAGAACTGAGAATGCGAGCCTGAGACGACGAAGACTGGCCGAGAAGCTGAAGACGCGAAGACAGGCTGAGAAATTGAGAAGGAAACCGAGAAGCCAAAACTGAGAAATTGATAGTTTTAGGGTTTTTTTTTAATATATATAGAAGCCAAAACGACGACGTTTTGGCACCACCAAAACGTCGTCGTTTTAATGAAAAAATAAAAAATAAAAAAAAAAAGGATTCAAAGCGTGAGGCGGCCGCCTCATGCCGCCTCACGCCGAGTCTGCGTGAGGCGGCCGCCTCACGCGGCCAAAGGCGAAAAATTACCATTTGCCGTTTTAAGCGGCCGCCTCGGTGCGGCAACTCCGTGAGGCGGTTCGAGGCGGGCCGAGGCGGCCACCTCGAAACGTTTTTTAAAACAATGGTTGTCAATGTGTCTAAAATCATAATTACGATTATGCTCAATGTAAATGAGGATTGACAATATAACTGAGGTAACTTATGTGATTGACATCACCAATGTGACTGAGAGTCGGTAATACGATTGAGATCATAATTGTAATTGTGCTTAATGTGATTGAGATAACTAATATGATTAAGGGTCGACAATGTGACTATGCTCAATGACGACACATAGGGTCGACAATGTGACTGAGGTAATTAATATAATTGAGGTCACAATGTGACCGTACTCATTGTGACGAAGGATCGACAATGTGACTGATGTCACAAATGTTACTAAGAAACACACATGACTAAGTTGCCAGTCACCCAACTGATAATCACATTGTGATTGTTGGTAAAAATATGACTATGACTGAGTTCTTTTGTGACATAAGTAAAATGTTATTATGATTGTGTTCAATGTGATTGAGGGTCGACAATGTGATTGAGATAAATAATATGACTGAAGGTAAGTAATATGACTGAGGTGATTAAGGTAAAAATATGACTATAGCGAAAGTCAATATGAAGTATTGCGACATAATAATTTTGGGGCTAATTTCGATCTTACGTAAGTCTGAATTTGAGAAAAGTTTGTTGATGAAAGTTGTATGTATGTATGTTAAGTGTATGTATATCCTTACAAATTTTGATTTGGAGTTCGAATGAAAAAGATACAAGTATTTGAAAATCGATGTTTGAAATTATTATTCTCTTATAAATATAATGGTAATATTTTACTCATTTTTTCATCAAAATATATTGACAATATATCTTGTTTATAATTTGTAAATTGTAACACCCCGCTAGAGGCAGAATGTTACCGGCGTGAGACAAGATTGACCAATCTCCATAAGCCTCCAAATTTATAAAAATCCAACATGATGCATCATAAAACCGGACAACCTGGATCTTAGTCCAGCGTAAAAAAAAACCTGAAACAAACAACATATATCAAAATGGACCTCAAGTCCACACCAACACATCAAAATCATCACCTAAGGGCTCCGTGCCCACAACATTATAAACAATCAAATCATTTGCTTAATACAAACGGCGTGCTCAGCACGATAAATAAACAACAAATCAGATATTCTAAACTTCTAAAACTTCTTCCAAGACACTTGCAAGGGTGACTGCCGCTTGGGTGATCCGTGTCTCGAGCATGACTTCCAAAGCTGAAGTGGTTGACCCATCTGGAAGCTAACCTGCAAAACTAGCAAACTGGTTTGGTGTGAGTTCTTAAAAACTCAGTAAGTAACCATGCTACTATAAACAAACAAGTCAAATATATCAACAGATTAACAGAATTACTAAATGGTTACAAGTTCAGAATTACTAAATTGTCACTAGTTCAGATTTACCAACTTTTATTAACCTTTATACTTTACCATGACAAATTTTCAAATCTACATATTCACATATATGTCAATTTATTAGCCAAACATTCAAATCACACAAAGCATCGACCCGAACATCACAAACAAGTCATTTTACATCGAATCCATTTCCATTATATGTGACGTGGAGTCAGACTTATTATACTTTATTACGATTAAGCATCTTTGAAATATAATCAAATTGATGAAACAACCTGATGAGTGGTAAATATATCAATATTTCTCACTCATTTGACCTAATATTTTGTATAGTTTCTTGAGTATTGTGAATGTTTTGATGTGTTTTGTGTTATTTTGTAGATAAATAAAGTTTTAGGACTCTCTGGAGGTGATTCGGGGCCAAAACAGTGAAAAATGGAAAAAAAAGGGCAAAACTGCCATTTGGCGCATCGCGACCGCTAAAATGCACCGAAGTCTGCTAACGTGCGCCGGGACACGTGTCACAATCAGAGAAGATTTGCTAAAATATGCCTTGCTGACGTGCACCATGCTAACGTGCGCCATGCTAACGTGCGCTGTTTGCTAACGTGCGCCGAATCTCCTAACGTGCGCCTGTCACATGTCAACATCACAACAAATCATGCTAACGTGAGCCGGACACATGTCATCATCAAATACTGCCGACAATCATCATCGCCACATCATCAATGACGTCAGCATAATAATTCAGTCAACGCCACGTCAGCACAATTATTAAGTTAATCATTCAAGCTCTGCCACGTGTCACCATCTCCGCAACCTGCGTGCCACGCTTCCTTCATCAACGGCGCGTCGCGAAGCATTGAGCTAATTTTTGCATGTAAATAGAAGGCCGAATTTCAGATTTGAATTCATACTTTTCTCTATGTAATTCCTTAAGAATACTAAGAGAATTGTATCTTGTTTGTTTATTTACAGCTTTCAGTAATTAATTTTCGCATTTGCACTTTCTTTTCTTTACTTTTCAGTCTTTACTTTCTGCAATTTACTTTTACGCACAATACTTTCCTTTCTTTACTTTTCAGTTTTTACTTTACAGTAATGAGGAGGTAACTCCCCCTGCTGGGGTAAAAGGTAAAACTTTTATTACTAATATTTAGATTAATCTCCCTTAATTATAATATATAAACTATTTAAAACCTGACTTAATGAGGATACCGCTTTATTGGTCGATTGGTAATTATTTGAAATTGGTTTTAAACTTGACTAAACTGGATACCGCCTGGTTGGTCGGTTGATAATTAATTATTAATTTGATTTAATCAGGATACCGCCTATATAGCTAGTTGGTAATTATCACGCAAAGTTTATATATTATAATAAGGGAGATATCTAAAATAGTAGTGATAAAAGTGGATCATTTTACTCCAGTATTTTCTTTTATTGTATTTTTATATTTTTAATTTCCAGCATTTATTAGGGATATGCCCTATACCCAACTTGTGGATGGGCTATATGTACATGTATTTGTAATATTTTCATTAATTAATAAAATGACAATCTTTATTATACGTGTCTTATATAACTTATATGAATCATCAAACACTGTAATAAAGCCATTGGAGTAATAAGATGATGGCTTCCACGCCTTATGAGAATCATTACTTTTAAACGTTCATAGTCATAGTTTTGTGAATAATCTGGGCGTTCACAAAGCGGAGAGACTAGCATGATGATATGATCCGCCCTTAAGTGAGGTAGCCGATCTCATAGGCTACTAGTGGAGATCCATCCGCTTGGTGTATCACATAGATGCATGAGTTGCTCGTGTCCATCGAACTGACCGCCGAAAGTTTTCACATGGAGTGTTTATCCCATGTGTCTGTGAGAACTTTCATGTATCGATTGTATGACTAGTCCTTAGACTTGAGGTCTTTACAATCTTATGTGTGGATCAAATAACTTTGACATTCTCCTTCTCCGGTTCAAAAGATCCGGTCATAAGGGTATGATTGGGTCATTTGTTGAAACACATGAAGTTTGTATAGATACAACAGAGAATCGCCACTCTCTCGGATAATATTTTCTTATAAGAGTAGTATTCCAGTTCGCGGGTTGATATGTATGATCAGTGCTTGAGACTTTGGTCGCAGCGGAAGAATCGTGTGAGATTCTTGGGTTAACACGATTCATGACACTATCAACATCATACCTTTGACTATATGGGTAGACATTTTCCATACCCTAGGTCAAACGGGGGATACATTGAGGCGATGGACCGTATCATATGTAAATCGCATACAGAATGGGTATATATATCTTCCTTCTCATTTGGGGGCATTGGCATGTTGCTAGATGTCAACCTTGGTCATTGAAATCGAACGACCATATGATCGGAGGATAATTTATGTTCGATTAAATTATCACGATTCATTTCATGTCCAACTTGAGGGGAACCCAAAAGGTCACACACAACAAAGTCGAAATCAATGGTTAACAGTGCACAATACAAATTTAACAGCATAAATGATTGCTGTATGAATTGTTCATAAATGGTTCAATGTGTTTAATTATTGAACAAATCATTTATGAGGTTCCATAGTGGCTTAGGGATTGGTGAATGACGATATGAACACTTTGGGAATTGGAATAAATAAATAAATAAATAAATAAATAAATAAAGTGAATAGTAATATGAATAGTAAATTTTTTATTGTTATTTGTTTTGAATTCCAATTCGGCCCAAACTCTTATTAGGGTTTTATAATCTCATTAAACCACTAAATTAAGATCCAATGGCTAAGATTAAATTAGCTTTTATCCCACATCGAATTCTTAATTAATTTTGTTGTCTTTGGAGCACCTATATAAACCCAAAGAATTCTTTACAAATTTTTGCACCAAACCTTTCATATCTTGGGTTTATATAAGTGAGCAACTCTAAAGTTTAAGAGTAAGCCACTGATTTTGAGGATCTTTAAGTCTAATTGACTAGAGGAACCTCGAGTTAAAAGTTTTGAGGTATTTGCCTAGGCTAGCACCAAGGGCAAAATACCCGTGCACTCAAGGCGTAGTCTTGCCGTTGAGTTTTGGCTTTGGTGTGTGCACCTTTGGAGGCCACACACTTGGGTGGCTCTTTAGAAAGTGGAAGAGATTGCTGAGTTCGAGAAAAGCTTGTAGATTGGAGGGAGGACTGGAGGAGTCTTCGGTTCAAGTAAGTCTTTTTTCTTTCTTTATTTTAATTAGAGTTCTTATGATAGTTAACATGTTTAGGTTTATGTTCTTTGCATGTTTTATGAGTTTTTATGCTTAGAATATATAGTAGCATCCCTAGACTTGTCGAATAATCAAAATAAATGGGTATTGGGCAAAGGGATAACGGCATCATAATTTAATAATTTTAATTTTCCGCTGCGCACTCGCGGCCGCTTCTCGACAGTGGTATCAACGCGCCGTTTTTGTTTTGATTAGTTCTTTCTCATTTGAACTCGAAATTGGGTGTGTAAAATCTCGTTGGAAAGCTAACACCCTGAACTTAATTTTAGACACAATTTTTTCATGATTTGGTTAAGATTTGAATTATGAAATTGCATTTAAATTCACGCATCAGTAAAAAACATGAATAGTAAAATTATTTGATTAAAATAAAATGCAATATCATAATTAAATATTAATCAAAGTTATTTAATGCCTACTATAATTCCAACATATTAAAACTCATATGCTTGATGATTCTATGTATGATTAGAATTGACATGATTATTTTAGGGTGCAAGCATCTAGAGACTTTCTAAGGAAATAGAGAGTATATTGCTTATCCCTTAGCTAAGTAATTATTTCGTGATGAACTCAGAGATTTATTACCTTTAAGGCTAATAGATATAAATCACTTGTTTATAATAAAAGACATTATAAAAGATACAAGTGGGGTGGGACCAAGGCGTTAATAAAACTTTCCAAACTAAAGTTAATTTAACCAAAGGTATTACTAGAGTTAGATAATGATTTGGTGTCTTCCTTCACTCACTACCTTTTTATAGCCAAAAGGAAAAGTTGTGAAGACATCTAGATAATCATTTACTCAAAGCTTACCTTAAAGCATATTTAAAGTGTTGGACTAATTTTTAGGATCTATTGTTTATTCCTGTCACCAAGGCAATAAGAGCCTAAGAGGTAAGGGTATTTAAGAGAGTTCGCTCCACCCTCCCTCTGGGGAATTTTCAATGGAGGAATCCATTTGACAGTTATTCACTTAAACTTGCTAAAATCCTCAATAATAATTTAAGTCTAAAATTTGCCTCCCATTGTAAAGTATAGACCCAAATGGCTTAAACCGTATTGGCAGGACTAGGCTTTACCAGACTGACCAATACCAATTTGTCCCTAAATCGTACTATTGACAATGGTTTGAATTTATAGAGTCATAAGATGCATCGACCCTTAGGCGTGGTCTTATAACTTAATGGCAAAGATTGGGTGTCCACAAGGACTAGCATAAGCTATGGCATGTTTGATTGCCCAACCCAATGATCAAGGAATTGTGATATATATCATAAATTGGTTGGAAACCTACCTAATTATCGTATTTTATAACGACCGGCCCTAGTCGGAGTTATGAAATGATGATAATGGGATCCTTGCCCACAAGAAATCCATCATATTGGGGTTGATGCGATTTGCTTAAAATTTTAAAACAATTGAGTGGGAGCAACTTCATAATATTAAAAGCCCATGTTATTATGAAACATTAATGAAAACATATTCCTAATTTTAATATTCTCTCTCTTAACATGTGGGTTAAAATATTTAACAAACATTCAAATGGTAAACAGAGTATCACTTCATTCCATCCTTGATGAGCATAAGCTCAAAGGGGACAACTACAATGACTGATTTAGAAACCTTAAAATTTTATTACGACAATAAAAGATTTTCTATGTTCTTGAAAGACCATTTCCCCTGAACCCGCAGAAGATACTGACCAAAATACATTTAATGCTTGGAAGAAACACGTCGATGATGATGAGCAAGCAGTTTGCATAATGCTTGGCTCTATGTCGGACAAACTTCAGAAAGCTCACGAAGATATGAAGGCTCAAACCATCATCTTTCACTTGAAGGAGTTGTATGCAACTTCCGTTCATACCGTGAGATTCCAAGTGTCATGTGTCTTATTCCAAACAAGGTATAAGGAAGGATCTGTTAGTGGACATGTGCTTAAGATGATTGGCCACATTGAAAAATTGGCCAACCTCGGGTTCATCATGGATCATGAGATAGGTCACGATCTAATTCTTCAGTTCTTACCAAAAGACTTCTCTAACTTTATTATGCAGTTTCATCTGTCTGATAAAGAAGCTACTTTAGCAGAATTACACAATCTGATAAAACAAGCAGAGAAGGACTTGAAATCGAAGCTTAAAACCTCTGTCATGCTTACGGGTACGGACCTGAAGCCACGAGGCCCAAAGAAAAATAAGGGCAAGGCTAAGGCTCCAGATCACCTAAAGCTCAATGGTAAGGTGGAGAAGCAAAAGGGAAAGGGAAAATGTTTCTTTTGTGGAAAGAATGGTCATTGGAAGAAAGACTGCAGATCCTTGAAAGCCAAGGAAGCTAGGGAAGCCCAAGAGGCCAAGAAGCCCAATGCTTCAGGTATGTTGTATATGATTGAACTATATTCTCAAAACTCTGAACCTTCTACTTGGGTGTTGTACACCGGTTGTGGGACTCACTTGTGTAACAATGTGCAGGGCCTGAGAAACAGTAGGAGACTCCGTCATGGGGAGGTTGACTTACGCATGGGTAATGGAGCAAAACTGGCTGCATTGTGCGTGGGGACTTATTCATTAGTTTTGCCGAATGGTTTATTTTTAGACTTAGAAGATTGTGTTTATGTACCTTCTCTAGTAAATAACATCATTTAAATTTCTTCTTTATGTAATAAAGGCTTTTCATGCCTAATAAGTTGTAATGAATGTTCTATTTTTTTCAATGAAATAAAATATGGAGATGGTATTTTGAATGATGGTATCTATGTCTTACAAACTAACAAATAATGTTCAACCTCTAATATATACAACGTTAACTCGAATAATCTCAATGAATCACTTCTATGGCACAGTCGCTTAGGTCATATCAATGAAACAAGATTAACTAAGCTACATAAGGATGTGTATTTCAGGCCTTCAAATATGAACCTTATGTAACTTGTGAGTCTTGTTTACTTGGTAAAATGACCAAATTAGCCTTCAAAGGTAAATGACAGTGTGCAGCGGAGACATTAGAACTCATACACTCTGATGTTTGCGGACCAATATCAGTCACCGCTAGAGATGGATTCTCCTACTTCATTACCTTTATCGATGATCACCCGCGATATGGGTATGTATACCTTATGGGGTACAAATCTGAAGCCTTTGAGAAATTCAAAGTCTTCAAAGCTGAAGTAGAAAACCAGCTTAATAAAAGTATTAAGTCACTAAGGTCTGACCGAGGTGGTGAATACTTAAGCGATGAATTTCAAGATTACTTTAGAGAAAATGACATTGTTTCCCAGTGGAATCCTCCGGGAACTCCACAGCATAATGGGGTCTCCGAAAGGAGAAATTGGACATTATTAGATATGGTCCAATCAATGATGCCAAACACGGATCTACCTCTTTCATTTTGGGGTCTTGCTTTAGAAACTGCAATACTACTACAAAACCAAGTTCCTTCCAAGACTGTTAGTCAAACACCATATGAGTTATGATATGTGAAACATCATAGTCTTAGTTATCTAAGAGTTTGAGGATGTGACGCATATGTTAAGCTCACACAAACTAACAAATTGGATGATAAGGGTAGTTAAATATAAGTTTGTAGGATATGCCTTGAACTCAAGAGCATACATGTTCTACATCCCAAATGAACAAAGAACATTTGTCTCACGAAATGCTAAATTTCTAGAGAATGAATTCCTTCTCAAGAAACATAGTGGGAGTAGACTTGACCTCGATGAGGTACGAGAAGAACAAACTAACATAAAACTAAACCCTAGGCCCCTCAAAAGGGCAGCGACGGAACAACCACAATGTTATGAACTTAGAAGGTCTGGTAGGGAAAGACATGAGCCTGAAAGATATGGATTCTATATTGATGAGGAACATGATCAGGTCATTGATAATGACGATCCCACCAGTTATAACGAAGCAATGCGTGACATTGATTCAGTCAAGTGGCTTGAGGCCATGAAATCCGAAATAGACTCTATGTATTAGAATCAAGTATGGGACTTGGTGGATGCACCTGAAGGGATGAAACCCATAGGCTGCAAGTGGATTTACAAGCGTAAAACTGATGCAGAAGGCAACATCCAAACCTATAAGGCTAGGTTGGTGGCGAAAGGTTATAGACAAATCCAAGGAATTGACTATGACGAAACCTTCTCACCTGTTGCAATGATAAAGTCCATTCGAATTTTACTGGCACTAGCTACACACTTTCATTATGAGATTGGCAGATGGATGTCAAAACAACCTTCTTTAATGGGAACCTCGTAGAGGAAGTCTATATGACACAACCTGAGGGGTTTGCATCTAAGGATGATCATAATAAAGTATGCAAGCTTAAACGATCCATTTATGGACTCAAGCAAGCCTCCAGAAGTTGGAATATACGATTTGATGAGACAATTAAAGAATTTGACTTCATCAAAAATGTAGACGAGACTTGTGTTTACAGGAAAAGTAGTGGGAGTGCTGTTGTATTTCTTGTATTATATGTCGATGACATATTAATCATCAGGAATGATATTCCCATGATGCAAGCCACCAAGCAATGGTTATATCATAATTTCTCCATGAAAGATTTGGGAGAAGCAGCCTACATCCTCGGCATTAAGATCTACCGTAATAGATCTAAAAGGTTGTTAGGACTTTCTCAATCTACATACATAGATAAAGTTTTGAAAAGATTCAAAATGGAAGATTCCAAAAGAGGTAATTTACCTACTTTTCATGGATTCAAATTATCTAAGGAGCAATGTCCACATACTCCTTCAGATAGAGAGCATATGAGTAGGATCCCTTATGCTTCATCAATAGGATTGATCATGTACGCCATGCTATGTACAAGACCTGATGTCTCTTATGCTCTTAGCATAACGAGCAAGTATCAGGCAAATCCTGGTGAACAACACTGGACAGCTGTCAAAACAATCCTCAAGTATCTGAGAAGAACTAAGGATGTGTTCTTGACATACGCAGATTGTTCTGAGATGAAAGTCATTGGTTATTGTGATGCGATCTTTCAGACCGATAGTGATGACAGCAGATCGCAAACATGATATATATTTACTTTGAATGATAGAGCTGTCAGTTGGAAAAGCTCAAAGCAGTCAACTACATCGGACTCCACCACTGAAGCCGAGTATATTGCAGCATCTGAGGCAGCTAAAGAAGCAGTCTAGATAAAGAAGTTCATCACGGAGCTGGAAGTGCTTCCCGCGATAAAGAATGACGTCACGATGTACTGTGACAACACATGCGCCATTGCTCAATCAAAGGAACCAAGGTCCCACCAGAAATCCAAGCATGTACTCAGGCGATTTCATCTCATCAGGGAAATTATTGAGAGAAAAGAAGTTATTATAGAGAAAATACCCACAGAAGATAATCTTACAGATTCTCTGACTAAAAGGCTGACTCAACAAAAGCATGATAGGCACACCCGAGAGTATGGTGTCCAGATTCATACTAGTTGGCTATAGTGCAAGTGGGAGATTGTTAGAGATATGCCCTATACCCAACTTATGGATGGGCTATATGTACATGTATTTATAATATTTTCATTAATTAATAAAATGACAATCTTTATTATACGTGTCATACATAACTTATATGAATCATCAAACACTGTAATAAAGCCCTTGGAGTAATAAGATGATGGCTTCCACGCCTTATGAGAATCATTACTCTTAAACGTTCCTAGTCATAGTTTTGTGAATAATCTGGGCGTTCACAAAGCGGAGAGACTAGCATGATGATATGATCCACCCTTAAGTAGGGTAGCCGATCTCATAGGCTACTTGTAGAGATCCATCCGCTTGGTGTATCACATGGATGCATGAGTTGCTCGTGTCCATCGAACTGACCGCCAAAAGTTTTCACATGGAGTGTTTATCCCATTTGTCTGTGGGAACTTTCATGTATCGATTGTATGACTAGTCCTTAGACTTGAGGTCTTTACAATCTTATGTGTGGATCAAATAACTTTGACATTCTCCTTCCCCGGTTTAAAAGATCCGGTCATAAGGGTATGATTGGGTCATTTGTTGAAACACATGAAGTTTGTAAAGATACAACAGAGAATCGCCATTCTCTCGGATAATATTTTCTTATAAGAGTAGTATTCCAGTTCGCGGGTTGATATGTATGATCAGTGCTTGAGATTGTGGCCGTAGCGGAAGAATCATGTGAGATTCTTGGGTTAGCACGATTTATGACACTATCAACATCATACCTTTGACTATATGGGTAGACACTTTCCATACCCTAGGTCAAACGGTGGGGATACAGTGAGGCGAGGGACCGTATCATATGTAAATCGCATACAAAATGGGTATATATCTTTCCTTCTCATTTGGGGGCCTTGACATGTTGCTAGATGTCAACCTTGATCATTGAAATCGAACGATCATCTGATCGGAGGATAATTTATGTTGGATTAAATTATCACGATTCATTTCATGTCCAACTTGAGGGGAATCCAAAAGGTCACACACAACAAAGTCGAAATCAATGGTTAACAGTGCACAATACAAATTTAACAGCATATATGATTATTGTAGGAATTGTTCATAAATGGTTCAATGTGTTTAATTATTGAACAAATCATTTATGAGGTTCCATAGTGGCTTATGGATTGGTGAATGACGATAGGGGCACTTTGGGAATTGGAATAAAAAAACGTGAATAGTAACGTGAATAGTAATTTTTTTAATATTTGTTATTTATTTTGAATTCCAATTCGGCCCAAACTCTTATTAGGGTTTTATAATCTCATTAAACCACTAAATTAAAAACCAATGGTTAAGATTAAATTAGCTTTTATCCCACATCAGATTCTTAATTAATTTTATTGACTTTGGAGCACCTATATAAACCCAAAGAATTCTTTACAAATTTTTGCACCAAACCTTTCATATCTTGGGTTTATATAAGTGAGCAACTCTAAAGTTTAAGAGTAAGCCATTGATTTTGAGGATCCTTAAGTCACATTTGGGTGGCTCTTTGGAACGTGGAAGAGCTTGCTGAGTTTGAGAAAAGCTTGTAGATTGGATGGAGGACTGAATGAGTCTTCGGTTCAAGTAAATCTTTTTTTCTTTCTTTATTTTAATTATAGTTCTTATGATAGTTAGCATGTTTAGGTTTATGTTCTTTGCATGTTTTATGAGTTTTTATGCTTAGAATATATAGTAACATGCCTAGGCTTGTAGAATAATAAAAACAAATGGGTCTTGGGCAAATGGATAGCGGTATCATAATTTAATAATTTTAATTTTCCGCAGCTCACTCGCGGCCACTTCTCGACAACATTTACTTTTCAGTATTTACTTTTCAGTATTTACTTTTCAGCATTTACTTTTCAGTATTTACTTTTCCGCATTTACTTTTCAGCATTTACTTTATGTCTTTTATTTTATTTAAGCTTTTTGTAGCCTTAGATATGTGTCGTAACTAAGCCCATTATCTGAGGTTGTGATGAATTCTAATATTACCGGTTTATAAGGGGTTAATTTACAGTTTGGGTAATATAAAAGTTTATTTATTGAGTCTTAAGCTTAATGCTTAATGCTTCTTGTTAACTGATCATTAATAAGATTGATTTGGTAAACTTAAAATGAACTTGGAAAATGAATTTTAGGTTTAAGACCTTAGACTCAATAGCCCACGATCTTCCTTGAGGATATATAACCCTTTAATAGATTTCCTTACATGATAGGAATATACCTGTCGGGCGGGGGTAACCATAATTGGAACTTAATCTTAATGAATTCAGATAACTTGGTTGACATAAGAATATGATTAATAAAGTTATACTGGGTATTTGTAATTGACCATCAGAAGAGGTTTTTGCATAATTCAGTGTTCCAGGTTAATAAACCGATATATTACACAAACGTAAAATAACTACTTCATCTTTAAAAAGATATTGGAAGGATTCACAACCCTGGATAGTTTAATAATATTGAATTTTCCTCAATCTACTTTCACGTCATTTTATTTACTTGTTTTAATTTTAAAGTCACCATCCAATCAAACAATCAATCCATTAGATACTTGTAAGAATTTGGCTTAAAAAATTAATAGCTTAGGTTTTAAGTCCTCGTGGGATCGATACTTTTTATACTACTTGAATGACATGTGCGCTTGCGTTATACCCGTGTGATTACGCCGGTCAAGTTTTTGGCGCCGTTGCCGGGGACTTATTTATCTTTTACTTTTATCTTTGGGGTTAGATACATTTACTTGTGTTTAATTTCTTTTTACTTATTATTTATGTTTTCTTGTGTTTCTGAGAATACCTTTACTTGTGTCTAATTTCTTTTTACTTATTATTTATGTTTTCTTGTGTTTCAGGTTCTCAGACACTACATGAGACGAACCAGAAGCTTTGAAATCCGTCCGCTTTACCCATAAATTGAAAGAACCATCAGACGGTTGAGAAGGGAAAGACAAGAAGGCCAAGAAGCACTGATCAACATGGAACCTGAACCTTTGGAAGTTGTACCACCAATTCCCATTCGAGAGAGAACTATTCCGGTGGTTGACGGCTTCATTTCCTGTATTGTACTTCCTCCCTTACCAGTAAATACGTGTGACATCAAAACATGCATCCAGATGATGCATCAGTCAGTTTAGTTTGGGGGGAATACAACTGAAGATCCTAATGCCCACATCAGCAACTTCCTAGAAATTTGCGGCATTTTCAATTACAACCGAGCGGCTGAAGAAGCAATGAGACTGCGTGTTTTTCCATATTCCTTGAAAGATAGAGCTAAGGCTTGGCTACATTCACTACCAGCAGGTTTCATCACAACTTGGAACACTTTAGCCACCAAATTCCTTGCAAAGTACTTTCCACCAGCTAGAACTGCAAAGTTGAGGAATGACATTACATCCTTTGTGCAACATGATTCAGAATCCCTCTGCGAAGCTTAGGAAAGGTACAAAGATTTACCCAGAAAATGTCCTCACCATGAGATTGCAAAGTGGCTACAAGTCTAAACCATATATAATGGACTTTCTGGACTGATGAAAACCACAATTGACGCTGCTGCTGGAGAAGCTTTAATGGTAAAATGAGAAGATCAGGCCTGGGATTTAATTGAAGAAATGACCAATAACAATTCACTGTGGCCAACAGAAAGGAGCATGATCCAACGAATCACTGGAATTTATGAAGCTGGAGCCAACACAGTAGTGAATGCCAAGCTGGATCAGATATGTAAATTCATGGAAACTCTCAGCACGCAAGGCAATATTGGACCCCCAAGTTCACCATATGGAGGAGCACCAGAGACAACCTAACATAAATAAACAGTGGACTACGTCAATAATTTCAACAGACAGGGGAACAATCCATATTCCAACACCTACAACCCAGGGTGGAGGAATCATCCTAATTTCGCATGGAGCAACAATTCAGGGCAAAAGAACTATCCACCACCAGGATTCCAACAGCAAAATCAGGAGCATGAAAAAGAACCAGGAATAACGGAAGTGCTGGCCCAGTTAAAAAAAGTACGATGCTATGTTTCAAAATCAAGCAGCATCAAATGAAGCTATGTTTCAAGCCCAATCGACATTGAATCAAAGCTTAACTTCTTCTATAAAGGCACTGGAAAATCAAATTGGACAACTGGCCAATGCTTAGAGTTACAGACCGTCAGGTAACCTTCCTAGCAATACTGAACCAAATCCAAGAAACATGGGGAATGAGCAATGTCATGCCATCATTTTAAAAAGTGGTACTGAAATCAACAAAGATGTTGGATTCAAGGCATCCATTAAAGAAGTTCCAAAAGAAAACAGCGAAACAGTTCCACAGATGGAGGAAAAAGAAACAAGGGAAAAAAGCAAGAAAGAATCACTCTACCTCCACATTTTCCACAGCGTCTTCAGAAAAACAAACTGGACAAGCAGTTTGCTCGATTCCTGGAGGTCTTCAAAAAGCTGCATATCAACATTCCATTTGCAGAAGTGTTGGAACAAATGCCTAGCTATGTCAAATTCATGAAAGACATTCTTTCATGAAAGCGAAGATTGGGAGATTACGAGACAGTAGCATTGACAGAAGAATACAGCGCTATCATCCAGATGAAGCTTCCCCCAAAGTTGAAGGATTCTGGCAGTTTCACCATTCCTTGCATCATAGGAGAACATAACTTCGGTAGGGGTTTATGTGATATAGGTGCAAGTGTTAACTTGATGTCTTTTTCTATTTTTAGGAAATTGCAGATTGGAGAAACAATGCCCACTTCAATCTCTCTGCAACTTGCTGATAGAACGCTCGTATTTCCGAGAGGTGTAGTTGAGGATGTGCTGGTCAAGGTTGACAAATTTATTTTCCCAGCAGATTTTATTGTCCTTGATATGGAGGAAGACGGAGACATACCGATCATCCTCGGGAGACCATTCTTGGCTATAGGACGAACCATTATTGATGTACAAAAAAGAGAACTAACCATGAGGGTACATGACCAAGAAGTAACATTCAATGTTTTCAAAGCCATGAATTTCCCGGATGACGAAAAGAAGGAGGAATATTTCAGACTTGATGTGATACATAGTACCATCCAGAACTCCAATACAATGCAAAGTTCTACTGACAAACTTAAAGCTTGTCAATTTTCGTTGGAGCCTGAAGATAAAATGACTTGCGCACTGAAGAAGCCTATTCTTGCACTATAAGAAATAGAAGATTGACAGTTCCACCAGCTCAAAGAATTGAAGGAATTTCACAAACAGCTTTTTGAGAATTCCATGTACAAAGAAAAGGCTAAGAAAAGACATGATGAGAAGTTATTACGCATACCACTAGAACCAGGGCAGAGGGTATTTGTGGGACACATAAACTGGGCGACGCATGTTGTTCCGGGCTCGCGGCCCGGTTGGGAGTACAGAGTAGCCCGCGGGGAACTAAATCGGATAAATAACATGGAGTCACCACCCGGTGTGAACCGGGACAAAGATTTAAGGCCGCACTCACCCTTCGCAAGGGAAGACCTCAAACCTGTTGGGTTCGGAATGGTCCCTTACTTATGCCACTTGTAATGATGTGATTTATGCAATATCTTAACCGAATCTACGCAACATGCTCAAGAACAACCTATATCTAGTTCATGTTCATAAAGATAAATCCTATGTCTAAGTTTGCATGCTTGGAAAGTAAGTCCTCATAACACACGACAACACACGGCAATCTCATGCACATATTTCAATTATATAATGCGAAAAACAAACAACAACATAAACCTAATGCAAATTCCAAACGCAAAATAAATAACTACTCATGCTTAAAAATAAACAACTAAATCATGCTAAAAAAAATAAATAACATACTAGACTAAATCATGCTTAAAAAAATAAGTAACATACTAGACTAAATCATGCTCGCATACATGTTTGGATGAAATGAAATACGTGTGTCTCTTAAGTAGTACGTGGCATTGTATCCCGAGTGCAAACCGTACTACCGTCAATTCGGATTCGGCTAAGGAATTTACGTCCGGGTTTCCATCCGATATACCACAAAAGAGAACACGCATTCCGTTCACCCGGAATTCACATCATGCATCAACAAACGACTCTCATGCTATAATATATTAAAAAAATAAAAAAAAATGAAGAATAATAAATAAAGAAGGTGCCCTGAGGTCTAACCTCTTTTTTCGTCTCTCGAAAGTGCGTTACACGGCCGTCGGAAGGGTTGATATTCCGCAACTTTCCTGGTTCACTAATCCAACGTTTTTCCTCGCTGTTTCGCTGTTTGGGCTGCTGTTTTCACTCCGTTTCGCTGCTGTTTTAGGGTCAGTTTTTGTTGTGCTTTCGAGGCTGTTTTGGGTTAATTCTGGGACTGTTTTCGGGGTGATTTAAGGGTGCAGTTTCAGGACAGTTTAGGGACTGTTTTCATAGTAAAACGGGGACTATTTCAGGCAGTTTGCTGGCTGGTTATATGCGGTAGTTTGTGGCTGGTATATGCGGCAGTTTGTTGGCTAGTTAGGGGGCTGATTTGTGTGTATAAAAGGGCTAGTTGTGCAGGGATATTTGTGGCGTGAAGAGACTGGTTGTGCATGGAGATTTGTGGCGTAAAGGGGGCTGGTTGTGAACGTGGCTGTGTGCGTGAATTTGAGTGGTCAATAGGCAGTGAATTTGAAGGGAGTTTGGCTTTTGCTATGTTTTGCTGAATGAAGGAGTAATGGGCGTGAGGTAGTGGGCTGTTGAATTGAGGTAGTGAGTGGAGTGATGGTTTGCGTGAGGATGTTTGTGTTGAAGATGGGTGCATGATGGCTTAAGTGAAGGCAGGTGCGTGCATGGGCAGTTGTTTTGGCTTAGTTTGTTGGCTTGTTATTGGTTTTGGCTGTTAGCGACGATCATTCATGCATTCCTGGCCTGCTTTCACGTCAAGGCTACGTGTGTTAAAGGACTTATTTTGTGACTTCTTTCTTTGTGCGTGAAAGAGTGGTTTGTGCGTTGGTGTCTTGGTCAGTTCGTGTGGGTGTTTTGTCTAGGGGTGAGCAAAACCGGTTTCGGTTCCGGTTCCGCATAGAACCGGAACCTACCCGAAAAAATTCGGTTCCGCACTAAGTGGAACCGGAACCTACTCAATTAAACAGGGTACCCTATTATTTGGTTCCAATCCGGTTCCGATCCGGTTCTGAATTACCCTATTTTAAAATATTTTAATGAAAACTACATTCCGATACGAGTCTGTAGGAAAAAACGGGGACCAAATCGGAGTGCGGAAGCTCAAGAACGAAAGGTTATACAATAGCCCACTATTTTCTTTCAAAATATTTGATTATTGATATCCTTAGTTATATATAGATTTTCATTATACTTATGTTAGACTTACTAAGAATGCTAATTCATCAAGCTTTAAGCAAAGATAATGCACCAAGGTTTCAAACTCTTTGCAATTTATAGTCGGGATGAGGCAGTGGACAAAATGATCTTCACGAAAATCATACATTAATGCTCCTAAAAGAGAGACAAAAACGTTTGTAGGAATATCTGATGCAGAACTCCTACCCAGCCAATGAAGCATTAATAGCACAAACACAAATTTCATTCAACTATCAGCCAAATTATACCAAAAATCAATAATCATGAACCATAAGGCTAAAAGGTGATCCTACGCATAGAAGTCCAGTGTATGATTAAACCTTCCTGAAATTGTAAATGTATTTTATGTATCATCTGAAAAGGGTGTCGAACGATATAAAAGAAACAGTAATTCTGGCAAAGGATCAACTTGAAGTTTACTTTCAAGGAAGTCCATGTAAATGACGATGAAAAGAAATCATTTCTTAAAAAAAATAAAAAATCAAGTGAACAGAATGAAATTTCCAATAAAATACCGCCTACAACCTAAAGAAGTATTTCCATGAGCATCCCTAAGACATGCGATAAAAGAAGATTTAAACTTTGAACCAATCCATCATCCCTTCTGTAGGCATTGCATTTTCGCATGTGAAACCCGATGATAAGTATCAGTTGGAGGCACTACCTTTTTAGCTAAGGATATTGCGGGAAACGGAGGTCGGAATGGGAAATTCAGAATAAGTAGATCATCAGATTCATTTCGCAAGTTCACTTTCTTCGTTAGTGGTGCGTTCGTTACTTCGTTCGAACGTCAGGTAGATTGCGGACGTTCGTGTAGCGTTCGAATGGGCGATCGAACGGTGCCGGTATTTCTGGTTTTGCTGCTAGCCTCGTACCCCAGCCCAATTAGCCCCCCAAAGCCCATAAAACACATCCCAATTAATAAAACACATTTAAAACACATGGGAAATTAAATTAAATATTAAATAAAATATTTAAACCATTTACCAATTAAATAAAACATAATATAAATCATACCTAATTAAGACAAATCAAATATATTAACTTCCTAACTAAACAAATCACATACTAAATTAAAAAGATCAATCATAACAAATTAAATATTTTGCATTCCTAATCTAGCCAAGATTTGTCCCCCCTCAATCTAATCCTTTCCTTGTTGAATACCAAATCAAATCCTCCTTTTAATGCCAAAATCCCTTCATTGTGAGACAAGGTAAAGCCCTAGCCTTTCTCTATATAAACCACACCTCTCCAAGGCATTCATCTCTCCGAATTTACGCCCATCACAAGAAAAAAAAGAAGCAAAGAATTTCCAACCCCCTCTCCAAGCTCTCCATTCACGCATATCACACAAAAAATATAACAAATTTCTCTTCATCTCCTTCCCTCACATCACCGAAAAATACACCAATACAGGAGCCCTTCGCACGTCAAAAACACAGCCCCATAAGCCTTCCTATATCACCGAAACAACAACCCATAAAAATCCTCAAAACAGTAACATAAAAACTGCATTCATAATCCTTAAAATAATCACACAAGACTACACTAAAAACCCACAAAAAACTCGGAACAGTCCGTGGAAACGTCAAAACAGGTGACCTGAACAGTGAGCAGCAAAACAGAGGTCAAACAGTAGCAGAACGGAGTTCGAACAGCAAGAAAAATAGCAAAACAGTGAGCTAGGACGCTAAACCAGTGAACCGGAGAAGTTGAGGAGCTGTACCCTTTCCGACGTCCGTGAAACGCAAGCCTGAAAGTTGGCAAAAAGGTTAGACCTGAGGGTGTTTTTCACACTCGTTTTTTTTTTTTGTTTTTTTATTTGTATTATTTATTGAGTATTTCTTGCATGATTGTCATGTTGAAATGCATGTTGTGGCCCTTGAGTAGATAAATATGCATGAATTATGAGATGTTTTTTTTTGTTGTGGCTGTGGAATAAAATGAGAGATGTGTCAACTCTCGCGATATATCGGATGGAAACCCGGACATAAATTTCATAGCCGATTCCGAATGGACGGTAGTATGATCTGTACTCGGGATACAACTCCACGTACCGCTTGAGTAAACGGCACTCTCTTTTGTTTTGTGTTGCTTTGGTTTATTTATTTTTCGTCACTTGAATTCTGCATGTTGCTTATTTATGTATGATTCAATCAAGCGCATGGGCTTAGTAAGTGGAATGAGAGATCCCCTATGGGGAGGGGGTAAAGCCCTTTACCATGATGTTTTGCCGCGCCGGTTGATGTGTGTTCGGTTGAATGTAAGATACGTTCAATCGGGCATACTACGTTTGATATTATTGCTTTTAATTCTTTGTATGCATGATTCAATCGAGCGCATAGGCTTAGTAAGTGCAATGAAAGATCCCCTATGGGGAGGGGTTAAAGCCCTTTACCACGATGTTTTGCCGTGCCGGTTGATGTGTGTTCGATTGAATGCAAGATACGTTCAATCGGGCATACTAAGTCTGATATTATTGTTTTTTAATTCTTTGTTTGCATGATTCCATCGAGCGCATGGGCTTAGTAAGTGTAATGTAAGATCCCCTATGGGGAGGGGTTAAAGCCCTTTACCACGATGTTTTGCCGCGCCGGTTGATGTGTGTTTGGTTGAATGTAAGATACGTTTGATCGGACATACTGAGCTTGACATTGTTGTCTTTATTCTTTGTGTTGCATGCATCAGATCTGGTTACGTTCGAACGCGTTCTCGAACGCTACACGAACGTGAAACTTCTGTTTACCGTTCGAACGCGTTCTCAAACGCTACGCGAACGCACACGCAGTTTCTTAGTCTCATCATACCTCAGGTCTGGTTCCGTTCAAACGCGTTCTCGAATGCTATACGAACGCGAACCTTCTATTTACCATTCGAACGCATTTTCAAATGCTACGCGAATGCACACGCACTTCCTTAGTCTCATCATGCATCAGGTCTGGTTCCGTTCGAACGCGTTCTCGAATGCTATACGAACGCGAACCTTCTGTTTACCGTTAGAACGTGTTCTCGAACGCTACGCGAACGCACACTCACTTTCTTAATCTTATCATGCATCAGGTCTGGTTCCGTTCGAACGCATTCTCGAACGCTATACGAACGCGTTCGAACGCGTTTTCAAACGCTACACGAACACGCACCCACTGAACGTGTTCTCGAACGCTACGCGAACGCACACTCACTTTCTTAATCTTATCATGCATCAGGTCTGGTTCCGTTCGAACGCATTCTCGAACGCTATACGAACGCGTTCGAACGCGTTTTCAAACGCTACACGAACACGCACCCACTGAACTGAGTCATTTTCATCAGATTTCATACATAGTTTTCCTAGTAGCTATCCCCACATGTATGAATACAATGTGTTTAATGTATTACAATTCATATGCCTATGTCATGATAACATTTGAGTATTATTTCTTGTGGTATATCAGATGGAAACCCGGACATACAATACAATGTGATGTTTGGATTTATGTTTTAATTGACCGTGTCTATAGTGGATAAAGTGGGGGTTTAATCAAAGGCATTTTGAGGCTAGGTAATGGTTTGGTGTCTTCCTTCATTCACTACCTTTCTAGAAGGAAAAGTTGTGAAGGCACCTAGATAGCCATCTACTCGTAGCCTATTGTGATGGACTAATTTGGAGGACTCATTGTTTATTCCTGACACCAAGCGATAAGAGCCCAAGAGGCTTGGGTATTTAAGTGAGCCTCGCTCCACCTTCCCTCTGGGGAATCTACAACGGGAAATCCATTTGACAGTCCGTCACACACCATAGCTCATTGGCACGTACCTTAGTGTATAAAAAAGGGTGCGCTCACTTGGTCGCTCGAACCCTTGAATAGGGAGACCTAGTTGTGAGCTATACTTCGCCGGTGAGAGCCTTTGTCTATACTCCTGCGAACCCACCCATAGACCGGGTTTGCATGGTTAAAGTAACAATTATTTCCTTGAGTATGTGCTAGTGGACCATCCTCATTTGGATGCAGTTGGACCATTGTCAGAAATGCGGACTTGCTGGGCCATTTAAATTGGGGCGAGTTCGTACCTTATGACCATTGGGCCCAAAGCTTCTGAAATGTTGATGGGCCATTCCGTAGAAATTATTACTTTATGTTTGCATTATCTTTTATGCTTGTGTGTGAGAACATCATCGTTTGGATCCATTTGGACCATTTGTCATGAGATATGGGCTTGTTGGGCCATTTAAACTGGGACAAGAACGTATTTTATGACGGTTGGGCCAAAGGCTTCTAAGTGTTGATGGGCCAATTTTTTCTTGTGTTCGGAACGTTACCATTTGGATTTAGTCAGGCTCTTTGTCATGAGATGTGAACTCGTTGGGCCATTTAAACTGGGATGAGTTCACTCCTATAACAATTAGCCCGAAAGCTTCTAAAATGATAACAGTCCGATTTTTTTGAAAATTTTAATTTTAATTTAGTATGTTATATATGTTACCTGCACCTCATGCACCTCATGCATACATATATCATGTTAACACCCTCTATGTCTCAAAAAGACATCATAGATACCATTTGGGTTAGAGAAGGGACAAGGCTCATTAAAAGAACAGTAACAGTCATGAGTGAATCTGGTAATGAGGTATCCCGAATGGATCAGTTAGAGAACAGTCTCGCCAAGGTCACTGAACAGTTGCAAGCTTTGACTACTGCTGTGGCTGGTATGGCTGTGCCCTGTGCTGGGGGAATTTTTGAGAATGTGAGGCGTGAGGAGCCTCCGAATGGGTTGGGGGATGATATCCCCACTTTTGATGATGATATGGCAGAGTATGCAGCAGGCATAATATCTGGGTCTCAGGCAGAGTTACAGAAACTTCGGGACCAGGTTGAGTCGGTTACCCGCAAGATGAGGGGTAAGAATGAGGATTTTCTGGATTATGACACATTAACTTTCGAGGAACAGTTCAAGATGCTTGATATGGCTAAGTTTAACGGGAATGGGGATCCAATGGTGCATCTCCGACAGTTTGTATCAGTCATGAGTTCAGTTGGCTTATCTCAGCGCTAAGTGCAGAAAATGTTTGGAATGTCGCTTGAAGGAGCTCCCGTGGTATGGTACCACATTTTGGAGAAGAAAGTGAAGGAAGATTGGAGGGAGTTGGCCGATGCTTTCTTGAAGCAGTATGTCACTGACTTAGAGATCGATCTGTCACTCCGTGATCTGGAGAATGTTCAGCAGAAAGCGGATGAGAGTTTTAAGGAGTATGTGGACCGGTGGAGGGGTCAATTATTGAAGATGCAGACTAGGCCCTCAGAGAAGGACCATATTAAAATGATTATCAAGGGCACCGGGCCCTCCATTTACAGCAAGTTGAGGATGATGACCTCCATGATCACAGACTTTCGGCAGTTGAAGGAAACTGTCATGGACATTGAAGACGAAGAGGCGAAAAACAGAAAATTCTATGGTCTGAACAGGAGGCCCATTGGGGGAACGTCGGGAGCAAAGCCCGTTTCTGCTGAGATTGCCGCTATCTAGAACCGGCAGTTTTCCAACTTGGGAAGGCCCCTGTCCAAGGTGCTAGAGAAATTGAAGAGGCAAGGGCTCTTAAAACCCTTGGAAGCCAAACCATTACCCAATCCCCTACCATCACATTATAACCTAAGCCTTTACTGTCACTTTCACCAACAAAAGGGCCATGACACCGACAACTGCGCCCGACTCCGCCATGAAATCCAAGACCTGATAGACTCCAAGAAAATACCTGACCCAGAAACAGAACAACCTGACATACACAGAAACCCCTTACCCAACTACCGTGTCGTACCACCACCAGCCTATATGATCAATTCTGGCCTCCCAGAAGACCTTGTCCTGAAATCCTTTCACCCTCAAGCCTTTTGCCTGGGAATCTGGGATAGTACTAGTGAAGATGAGTTTGAGCGGGGGAAAAACTTCTGGCTTGATTTCTCTAGCAGTGATGAGGAAGAAGTAAGGGGAATGACGCGCAGTGGTCATTTCTACAATGATATGGCAGAAAAGGGTAAAGAAGTTTTGACAGATGGTAGAGAAGTGGTTGAGACTGCAGAAAATACTGAGGGGGATTTAGTGCTGAGGCAATTGAGGAAGACTAGAGTACAAGTGAGTATCTGGGAACTGTTATGTGCATCTCGGGAGCATAGGCAGGCTATGGTTGAGGCCTTGAGCAAGATTGTGGTACCGGAAGATGCCAACCCTGCAATGTTTGTTGGGTCGGTTCAGAAGGAAGCTTTGCATATATCTTTTTCTGAGGATGAACTCCTGACGGAGGGGAGAAATCATAACAGGCCTCTATTTATCAGGGCCGAGGTGAGGGGCAAGAGAACTTCATGTGTAATGGTGGATGACGGTTCGTCCATTAATGTGTGCCCGCTGAAAATTCTGGCGAGATTGGGTATGAAAGCAACAGACTTGGACCCCTCCAGTATGACTATTAAGGCTTATGATGACAGTAAAAGGGGAGTTGAGGGTACCTTTGTGGCTATGTTCAAGGTAGGACCGATTGAAGATGAGGTTGAGTTCACAGTACTGGACATCCCGGCTACTTTCGCCTTATTGTTGGGAAGGCCTTGGTTTCACAAACTTGGGGGCATGCCTTCCACTTTGCATCAGATGATCAAGTTCCCGTATGAGGGAGAAGTTGTTACCATTCGGGCTGAGTTAGATAATGCCGTGGCTGCCTTGGAGATACAACCTTTCACGAGGTTTCAGGTGTCAGCTACTTTTGAGGAGTGGGTGGATCCTAGGGTGGCTAGGATTATGGAGAAAATGAAGTTTGAGCTGGGTAAAGGTTCAAAATTGCCAGATTTCAGAGGACAGACTACTCAGAAGGGTTTGGGGTACAATTCTGATGAAGAAAAGCCAAATGTCAAGAAAAAGGGCCTGAAACTGATGGAATGTTTTGTGAAAGCTTCAGGATATCAAGGGGAGCCTGAACCTATGGAAGTTAATGGAATTGTGGTACCTGGGTTTGAGATCTTCCAGGATATGTTGGGTAAGAAGCTGATAGTTGAAGAAATTATGGAGAAAGAAGAAGAGAATTGGGAGGAAGAACTGATGAAGTTGGAGAGCCTGACTCTGGGAGAGGACAAAAAGCCTGAGGAAGATCTAATTGCAGAGGAAGAAGTGTCTATAGATGATGAAGACATTTACCTTCCTGATTTGTTTGAATGTACTTCCGCATTATCCAATAATAAAGATATCTCTTTTGCTTACTTGCCTGAGTCATTTCCATTTACACTACACGAATCAAGCATATTTGACATCAGTTCAGCCAGAACTATTGCATTTAACTTGGGTACACTTGAGAACCCCAAGGAAATTCTGATTGCAAGTGAAGTAACCTCCAAAGAGAGGGAGAAACTAGAAGAAGTGTTCATTTGCAGATGGGTTTTCAGGTTACAATCAGGTTCTCATGGATGAGGAAGATAAACACAAGACAACATTTGTTAGCGAGTGGGGTACTTATTGTTACAAGGTAATGCCGTTTGGGCTTAAGAATGCGGGAGCTACTTATCAGCGGATGGCCACTACACTTTTCCATGACTTGATGCACAAAGAGATTGAGGTGTATGTAGATGACATGATGGTGAAATCAGAGACAATGGTTGGGCATATTGAAGCACTGGAAAGGTTTCTTCAGAGAGTTGACAGATACAACCTGCGGCTAAACCCTAAGAAATGTGTGTTTGGGGTGACATCAGGGAAATTGCTTGGTCATACAGTGGGAATGGGCGGAATAGAGGTAGACTCCGAAAAGATCAAGGCAATCACAGAAATGCCTGCACCGAAGACAGAAAAAGAAGTCAGAGCATTCTTGGGGAAGATTCAGTACATCAGTCGGTTCATTGCCAAGTTGACATTGGTATGTGAGCCTATATTCAAACTGTTGAGAAAAGATCAGCTAGTGAGATGGAATGAACAGTGTCAGATAGCCTTCGACAGAATCAGAGAGTACTTGGTAAAGCCACCTATATTGAAACCTCCGAGACCGGGCAGACCTTTGATATTGTATTTGGCTATAGAATCAGAAGCACTGGGGGCAATGATGGTACAGGCAGATGAGACAGGGGTAGAACATGCCGTTTACTATATGAGTAAGAAGATGCTCCCGTATGAGGCTCGATATCAGGAGGTTGAGAAGATCTGTCTTGCAGTGGTATGGGCTTCCAGAAAGTTGCGGCATTATTTCCAGTCTTACAAGATCCAGGTGGTGGCAAAGGAAAATCCTCTGAAATATCTTCATTCGGTGCCTTCACTAGTGGGAAAATTGGGCAGATGGTTGGTATTGCTGACATAGTTTGACATTGAGTATCTCACCTCCAAAGTGATCAAAGGGCGAGCAGTAGCAGAGTTTCTGGCATTGCAACCTGTTGAGGGGGATCAGTATAATTTTGAATTTCCAGATGAAGAGATCCAAGCAATAACAGTTCAGAGATGGAAGATGTACTTTGACGGAGCAGTGAATTACAAGGGAGCTGGGATCGGGATCGTGATAGTAACCCCCGAGGTAGAGACTTTGCCTTTGGCCAAGAGGTTGACATTTAGAGTGACTAATAACATGGCCGAGTATGAAGCATGTGCTTTTGGTTTGACAGCATTGATAGCCTTGAAGGCCGAAAGTGTGGAAGTCTACGGAGATTCTATGTTGGTAGTCCAGCAGATGCGAGGAGAATGGGAATTGAAAGAAGAACGGTTGAAGCCTTACCTCTTTCACCTCAGAAAGTTGGCACAGGTTATCCCCGAGTGTAAGTTTCAGCACTTACCGAGAGAAGAGAATCAGATGGCAGATGCATAGGCTACACTTGCAGCGACTTGGGAAAATCCAGAAAAGTTAGTGAGACCGTTGATACTGACAACAGCAAGCAAACCTGTTTATGAGATAGAAAGAATTCTGGAAGTTGAGGTCGACGACGGTAAACCTTGGTATTATGACATTCAGAGGTATCTGGAACATGGTGAACTCCTGGAAGGGGCAGGCAGAAAAGACAGAATAGCCATCCAAAAGTTAGCTTCCCAGTATGTGACTTTGAAAGGGGAACTGTACAAGAGGCAAGCAAACGGTATTCAGTTGAAGTGTTTGAGAAAGGAAGAAGCTCAGCATATAATGGAAGAAATACACGCCGGGGTATGTGGTCCGCACATGAACGAGTTGAATATGTCCCGCAAGATAGTGAGACAAGGTTTTTATTGGTCAACCATGGAAACAGATTGCGCGAAGATGGTAAAGCACTGTCATGACTGTCAAGCACATGGTAATTTGAATCACTTACCGCATACAGAATTGCACGGGTTGTCAGAGCCGTGGCCTTTCTCAGCATGGGGGATTGATATGATTGGGGAAATTCGACCGAATGCATTAAATGGGCACCGCTTCATAGTAGTGGCAGTAGATTACTTCTCGAAGTGGATGGAAGCCGAATCATTCCGTAATGTTACAGCAAAGCAGATGGCAAAGTTTATAGCTCAGAACCTCATTTGTCGGTATGGTATGCCGCATCATGTAGTGACATACAACGGGGTCCAGTTTCAAGGAGAGACGAAGGCAATGTTACAGAGGTATGGGATAGGCCACCACAAGTCATCACCGTACAGGCCGCAGGCAAATGGGGCAGTTGAGGCAGCCAACAAGACTATAAAGACAATTTTAGCCAAGATGACAAAAAATTGCAGAGATTGGGCATGAGCCACACCTTACTATTTGGTCTTTGGAATGGAAGCAATATTGCCGGTAGAAATGGAAATATAGTCTATGAGGGTGTTAACAGAGGTAGAATTACCGGAACAGGATTGGGCCGCACAGAGGTTTGATAAGTTAGCACTATTGGATGAGAAGAGAACGAAGTCTTTGTATCACATGCAGTTGTATCAGAAGAGACTGGCCCGGGCATTCAACAAGAAAATGCGTCCTACCAAGATCAGAAAGGGTGATTTGGTACTTAAGCAGTCGAGGCCGTCGACGACAGATCCGAGAGGGAAATTCAGACCTAACTGGGAAGGACCTTACATAGTGCAGAAGGTAATGGGAAATGGGGCAGTGAGGTTATAAGACTTGGAAGGAAACGAGTTCACCAAGCCGATCAACATAGACAAGTTGAAGCAATACTTTGCCCGAGGGAGAGAAGACCGAGCAGTCACCACGGGAATTAGCAGAAGACCTAACCCAACGGAATAAGAAAATCATTCATGCATACACGTAATATTGCATTCTCTTCGTGTTTGTTTTTGTTTTGTGTTCGCAGGTTCAAAGAAAGGAGAAAGCAGCAGAAATGAGCCAAGCAGCGTCAGCGCAATTTCAGTTTTTGGGATGAGTCCCAAGGGGCGAGGCCCATATCAGCTTAGGGGCGAGGCCCATATCATGTCCACTCCGGGTATGGAGACACATCATCATTTTGAGGACGAGGTCCCTATTATCAGCGGTATTGGGATGCGTCCCAGGGTCGAGGTGCCCCCGTTGTCGGTTGTAGTTCCGGGTCGAGGTGCCCAGGGTCGAGGTACCCACTACATCATCAGTTCGAGGGCGAGGTCCCTATGGTCAGCGGTGTTGGGTCGAGGTGCCCCCGTTGTCGGTTGTAGTTCCGGGTCGAGGTGCCCAGGGTCGAGGGCCCACTACATCATCAGTTCGAGGGTGAGGTCCCTATTGTCAGCGGTATTGGGTCGAGGTGCCAGGGTCGAGGTGCCCCCGTTGTCGGTTGCAGTTATTGGGATGCGTCCCATGATCGAGGTCCGCTGCAGCACCAACTCAGCTCGAGGCAGCAGCCGAGCCAGGTAAAGGAAAATGCATTGCATAACTTTGATAGGATTGTTCAAAGTCACACACTGCACAAGTCCCATCAAAGTGGGGGCGACTGTAAGCATTGTATTTTCGCATGTGAAACCCGATGATGAGTCTCAGTTGGAGGCACTACCTTTTTAGCTAAGGATATTGCGGGAAACGGAGGTCGGAAGGGGAAATTCAGAATAAGTACGTCATCAGATTAGTTTCACAGGTTCACTGTCTTCGTTAGTGCTGCGTTCGTTACTTTGTTTGAACATCAGGCAGATTGCGGACGTTCGTGTAGCGTTCGAATGGGCGTTCGAACGGCGTCGGTGTTTCTGGTTTTGCTGCTAGCCTCGCACCCCAGCCCAATTAGCCCCCAAAGCCCATAAAACACATCCCAATTAATAAAACACATTTAAAACACATGGGAAATTAAATTAAATATTAAATAAAATATTTAAACCATTTACCAATTAAATAAAACATAATATAAATCATACATAATTAAGACAAATCAAATATATTAACTTCCTAACTAAACAAATCACATACTAAATTAAAAAGATGTCATGCCTAATTAAAATCAATCATAACAAATTAAATATTTTGCATTCCTAATCTAGCCAAGATTTGTCCCCCCTCAATCTAATCCTTTCCTTGTTGAATACCAAATCAAATCCTCCTTTTAATGCCAAAATCCATTCATTGTGAGACAAGGTGAAGCCTTAGCCTTTCTCTATATAAACCACACCTCTCCAAGGCATTCATCTCTCCGAATTTACGCCCATCACAAGAAAAAAAAGAAGCAAAGAATTTCCAACCCCCCTCTCCAAGCTCTCCATTCACGCATATCACACAAAAAATATAATAAATTTCTCTTCATCTCCTTCCCTCACATCACCGAAAAATACACCAATACAGCAGCCTTTCGTACGTCAAAAACACAGCCCCATAAGCCTTCCTATATCACCGAAAAAACAACCCACAAAAATCCTCAAAACAGTAACATAAAAACTGCATTCATAATCCTTACAATAATCACACAATACTACACTAAAAACCCACAAAAAACTCGGAACAGTCTGTGGAAACGTCAAAACAGGTGACCTGAACAGTGAGCAGCAAAACAGAGGTCAAACAGTAGCAGAACAGAGTTCAAACAGCAAGCAAAACAGCAAAACAGTGAGCTAGGACGCTAAACCAGTGAACCAGAGAAGTTGAGGAGCTGTACCCTTTCCGACGTCCGTGAAACGCAAGCCTGAAAGTTGGCAAAAAGGTTAGACCTGAGGGTGTTTTTCACACTCGTTTTTTTTGTTTTTTTTATTTGTATTATTTATTGAGTATTGCTTGCATGATTGTCATGTTGAAATGCATGTTGTGGCCCTTGAGTAGATAAATATGCATGAATTATGAGATGTTTTTTTTTGTGGCTGTGGAATAAAATGAGAGATGTGTCAACTCTCGCGGTATATCGGATGGAAACCCGGACATAAATTTCATAGCCGATTCCGAATGGACGGTAGTATGATCTGTACTCGGGATACAACTCCACGTACCGCTTGAGTAAACGACACTCTCTTTTGTTTTGTGTTGCTTTGGTTTATTTATTTTTCGTCACTTGAATTCTGCATGTTGCTTATTTATGTATGATTCAATTGAGCGCATGGGCTTAGTAAGTGGAATGAAAGATCCCCTATGGGGAGGGGTTAAAGCCCTTTACCACGATACTTTGCCGCGCCAGTTGATGTGTGTTCGGTTGAATGCAAGATACGTTCAATCGGGCATACTACGTTTGATATTATTTCTTTTAATTATTTGTATGCATGATTCAATCGAGCGCATGGGCTTAGTAAGTGTAATGAAAGATCCCCTATGGGGAGGGGTTAAAGCCCTTTACCACGATGATTTGTCGTGTCGGTTGATGTGTGTTCGATTGAATGCAAGATACGTTCAATCGGGCATACTAAGTCTGATATTATTGTTTTTTAATTCTTTGTTTGCATGATTCCATCGAGCGCATGGGCTTAGTAAGTGCAATGTAAGATCCCCTATGGGGAGGGGTTAAAGCCCTTTACCACGATGCTTTGCCGCGCCGGTTGATGTGTGTTTGGTTGAATGTAAGATACGTTTGATCGGACATACTGAGCTTGACATTGTTGTCTTTATTCTTTGTGTTGCATGCATCAGGTCTAGTTCCGTTCGAACGCGTTCTCGAACGCTACACGAATGCGAACCTTCTGTTTACCGTTCGAATGCGTTCTCAAACGCTACGCGAACACACACGCACTTTCTTAGTCTCATCATGCCTCAGGTCTGGTTCTGTTCGAACGCGTTCTCGAACGCTATACGAACACGAACCTTCTGTTTACCGTTCGAATGCATTTTTAAACGCTACGCGAATGCACACGCACTTCCTTAGTCTCATCATGTATCAAGTCTGGTTCCGTTCGAACGCGTTCTCGAACGCTATACGAACGCGAACCTTCTGTTTACCTTTTGAATGCGTACTCGAACGCTACGCGAACGGACACGCACTTTCTTAATCTTATCATGCATCAGGTCTGGTTCCGTTCGAACGCGTTCTCGAATGCTATACGAACGTGAACCTTCTGTTTACCGTTCGAACGCATTTTCAAACGCCACGCGAACACGCACCCACTGAACTGAGTCATTTTCATCAGATTTCATACATAGTTTTCCTAGTAGCTATCCCCACATGTATGAATACAATGTGTTTAATGTATTACAATTCATATGCCTATGTCATGATAACATTTGAGTATTATTTCTTGTGGTATATCGGATGGAAACCCGGACATAAATTCCGTAGCCGATTCCGAATGGACGGTAGTACGATCTGTACTTGGGATACAATTCCACGTACCACTTGAGAAGGTGCTCACATGTGTGCTTGTGTGGTTAGTATGTGTGCTTGTGTTTTCTTGAATATAATATGCCAGTGAAGTTGTATGTTTGTCGCTCCTTTGATGTACTTTCAAGCATGCAATCTTAGATGTGAAATATATGTAAACTTAGGTGTAATTTTTATTTTGTACATGTGAATTTAGAAGCATGATACTCTTGGAAATAAGTGGTACTTAAGCCTGATTAAATTATTACATAAATCCTTTCATTACAAGTGGCATAAGTAAGGGACCATTCCGAACCCAACGGTTTGAGGTCTTCCTTTGCGAGGGGTGAGTGTGGCCTTAAATCTCATTTTCCCGGTTCATACCGGGTGGCGACTCTATTATTCTCCGGTTTAGTCCCCCGTGGCTACTCCGTACTCCCGACCGGGCTGCGAGCCCGGGACAACATGCGTCGTCCAGTTTCTGTGTCCCACACCTTCGACTAGTCATCTTGCCAACCACTCAGGTTTCCACTGTTGAGATCCCGTAATCAAGTGCTCGCGAGTCCAGCTGAGATCAATCCATTCAGAGTACCGGACGAGAGCACGTCTCGCACTTATCGTTTCTAAGGCTTCTCCCTACAACAAACAATGCCATCACTGGACATATGCTCAACTATCAAAGACTTCCCACTCTCACTTTTTTTTTCGCTCCACAGAATTCTTCCGTCATCTTCTGATAATGTGGGCTTGGCCCCTTGAGATCCATTCCCGAAACTCAAACTCATGTGGGCCTCAACCCTGGGACTCATCCCCAAAACTAACATCAATATGGGCCTCAACCCTCAGATTACTACCCGAATCTAACACCAATATGGGCCTTAGCCCTAGGATTATTACCCGAATCCGATACTGTGCCTTCGCTGTTTCTGAATGACTTGTCTTTGCCGCTTTCTCTTTTCTTCTTCAAAACCTGTGAATACAAAACAAAACAGACACAAAAAGAATACAAAATACGTTACGTGTATGCATGCATGATGCATGCATGAGTGAATTTCATGTCCCGTTGGGTTAGGTCTTCTGCCGGTACTCTTGGTGGATGCTCGGGCTTTTGACAAGTCTGCCCTCTTCCCTAACCAACAGGTATCTATGATGGCTCTCAAGAAAAAATGGGGTTAACATGTGCATGTATGCATGAGGTGCATGAGATGTGTGCGATGTATAGAATGTATAGGTCGGCCCATTATCATTTTAAAGCATTTAACCATACCATTGCGCGGTGCAAACTTGTCCCACTTGAAAAGGCCCAACAGGTTTACACCTTTGCGATAACATAGCTAAATAACTTCAAATGATAGGGGGCCTAAACACAAGCATAAAGAAAAAAATTTCTATAGAGTGGCCCATCGGCATTTCAGAAACTTCTGGCCCAATTGTCATAGGATACAAACTCATCCCAGTTTAAATGGCCCAACAAGCCCATACCTCATTACAAAAGATCCAAATGAAACCAAATGATAACGTTCCCAAACACAAGCATATAATGGCCCATTGGCATTTTAGAAGATTTTGGCCCAATCATTATAAGATATGTTCTTGTCCCATTTTAAATGGCCCAATAAGCCCATATCTCATGACAAAAGATCCGAATGGATCCAAACGACCATGTTCCCAAACCCAAGCACAAGTAAATAATTCTTATTAGTTCTATGACTAAGGTTCACATGCGGGTTTACGGGGGTGTGGACAAAGGCTCTCGCTGACGAAAGATTGCTCACAACTAGGTCTCCCCACTCAAGGGTTCGAGCGACCAAGTGAGCGCACCATTTTTTATACACTAAGGTACGTGCCAAAGAGCTATGGTGTGTGACTGACTGTCAAATGGATTTCCCGTTGTAGATTCCCTAGAGGGAGGGTGGAGCGAGGCTCTATTAAGTACCCAAGCCTCTTAGGCTCTTATCGCTTGGTGTCAGGAATAAACAACGAGTCCTCCAAATTAGTCCATCACAGTAGGCTACGAGTAGATGATTATCTAGGTGCCTTTACAGCTTTTCCTTATAGAAAGGTAGTGAGTGAAAGAAGACGTCAAACCATTACCTAGCCTTAAAAGTGCCTTTGATGAAACCCCTTTCAACCCACTATAGGAACGGTTAACTTAAAGCACAAATCATAATATTACAAGATATTATTTCGGGGCCGATTCTCTATCCCTAGTGGAGTCTCCAGACTGTGGGACACAGAAACTGGGCGACGCATGCTGTTCCGGGCTCGCGACCCGGTTGGGAGTACGAAGTAGCTTGCGGGGAACTAAACCAGAGAAATAACATGGAGTCGCCACCCGGTGTGAACCGGGATAAAGATTTAAGGCCGCACTCACCCCTCGCAAGGGAAGACCTCAAACATGTTGGGTTCGGAATGGTCTCTTACTTATGCCACTTGTAATGATGTGATTTATGCAATATCTTAACCGAATCTACGCAACATGCTCAAGAACAACCTATATCTAGTTCATGTTCATAAAGATAAATCCTATGTCTAAGTTTGCATGCTTGGAAAGTAAGTCCTCATAACACACGACAACACACGGCAATCTCATGCACATATTTCAATTATATAATGCGAAAAGCAAACAACAACATAAACCTAATGCAAATTCCAAACGCAAAATAAATAACTACTCATGCTTAAAAATAAACAACTAAATCATGCTAAAAAAAATAAATAACATACTAGACTAAATCATGCTTAAAAAAATAAATAACATACTAGACTAAATCATGCTCGCATACATGTTTGGATGAAACGAAATACGTGTGTCTCTTAAGTAGTACGTGGCATTGTATCCCGAGTGCAAACCGTACTACCGTCCATTCAGATTCGGCTAAGGAATTTACGTCCGGGTTTCCATCCGATATACCACAAAAGAGAACACGCATTCCGTTCACCTGGAATTCACATCATGCATCAACAAACGACTCTCATGCTATAATATATTAAAAAAAAATGAAGAATAATAAATAAAGAAGGTGCTCTCAGGTCTAACCTCTTTTTTCGTCTCTCGAAAGCGCGTTACACGGCCGTCGGAAGGGTTGATATTCCGTAACTTTCCTGGTTCACTAATCCAACGTTTTTCCTCGCTATTTCGCTGTTTGGGCTGCTGTTTTCACTCCGTTTCGCTGCTGTTTTAGGGTCAGTTTTTGTTGTGCTTTCGAGGCTGTTTTGGGTTAATTCTGGGACTGTTTTCGGGGTAATTTAAGGGTGTAGTTTCGGGACTGTTTAGGGACCGTTTTCATGGTAAAACGAGGACTATTTCAGGCAGTTTTCTGGCTGGTTATATGCGGTAGTTTGTGGCTGGTATATGCGGCCGTTTTTTGGCTAGTTAGGGGCTGGTTTGCGTGTATAAAAGGGCTGGTTGTGCATGGATATTTGTGGCGTGAATAGGCTGGTTGTGCAGGGAGATTTGTGGCGTAAAGGGGGCTGGTTGTGAACGTGGCTGTGTGCGTGAATTTGAGTGGTCAATAGGCAGTGAATTTGAAGGGAGTTTGGCTTTTGCTGTGTGTTGCTGAATGAAGGAGTAATGGGCGTGAGGTAGTGGGCTGTTGAATTGAGGCAGTGAGTGGAGTGATGGTTTGCGTGAGGATGTTTGCGTTGAAGGTGGGTGCGTGACGGCTTAAGTGAAGACAGGTGCGTGCATGGGCAGTTGTTTTGGCTTAGTTTGTTGGCTTGTTATTGGTTTTGGCTGTTAGCGACGATCATTCATGCATTCCTGGCCTGCTTTCACGTCAAGGCTACGTATGTTGAAGGACTTATTTTGTGACTTCTTTCTTTGTGCGTGAAAGAGTGGTTTGTGCGTTGGTGTCTTGGTCAGTTCGTGTGGGTGTTTTATCAGGGCTGCCGAGTGTGTTTTATGAGAGGTGAGAGAAGAGGACTAGGGTTTCATTACCGAGAGAAAGAGTGATGATGAGTGTGTTGGTTTTGTGGCTGCCGAGTGAAGAGAAGTTAGAGGATAGAGGGAGGAAGATGCGTAAGTCTGGTTTAGGGTTTCTCTTCTTGATCAAACTGAGTGAACATGGGGAAAGAGAGAGATGATGAGTGTCCTGGGTTGGCCGTGTGAGTGTTTTTGGTGGGGGCCCTCCCTTAGGGTTTAGTTTAGTGGTCTATATATAGTGGTGACCTAGGGTTTTGAATGGGTACGTATGAGCTTTGGATGGGTGCGTATGGGCTTTGGGCCAAAATTAGTATTTTAAAACAAAGATCCATCGAGCGAACCCGAGACCAAACAAACGAATTAAATCTGAGGATGTACTTATTTTTGAACTTTCCCTTCCGACGTCCGTTTCCTGCGGCTTCCGCAACTTAAAGGGTAGTGCCTCCAAATGAGGCTCATCATCGGGACTTATATGCAAAAATACAGTGCCTACAGTACTGTTAAACAAATCAAGGTTGAAACTCTTCCCATGTAAGCCAAAATCACAGTGGTCAGGACCATTCTTAATCACCCAAGTTTTACCAGATAGAGCTGTTGAGATACATGATCCCGACTCCAACAAAACATTCAAGGTTAAAAAAAAACGTGTCAAGCATTACTGGGGAGAATCATTTGAGCGACAAAAAGAAAAAGTCACACTTTCAGATCTAGCCTAACGTTTAGGCAGTCATGTCCAGCTAACGACGTTAAACTTAGCGCTAGCAGGTAGGCAACCCATGCAATTTGTGTATATATTTAAATTTGGTGTGTTTTATTTTTATATGTTTCATTTATGTAGGTAAAGTCATTTCACGATGGAAGACGTTCTCGCAAATCTTCACAAGGAATTTCCTTCTCTCCCTCAAAACTCTCTGATGAAAGTCTACAAAGCTCTCTTGGAATGGATGAGACTGCTAATGATAAAAGGTATTCCTATCGACATTCGTTGGATTATTGAAGCACGGGTCCGATTGGCAGGTGAGTCTTCTGAATATTTTATTTCACATCTGCCTGGTTTAGGAAGAAGCATTTATGCTAAAAAAAGAAGAGCTAAAAGAATGGGTGTTTGTTACAAATATGCTCGCATGACATGTAATACTCGCTGTCGTTCTTTAGGAATTGTGTCTGATAATTGTGAAGATAAAATTAAATTCATTAGGGATGGCTTGAGTAAGGAGTCTTTGGATGACATATCTAAGACTCTTGAGACGCATTCCAGTGGATATGTACATCATGCAATTCACATGTTATATACACAATTCCGAAAAGAAAGACAATAGTACAGTCTCGGGAATCTAACTCAAAAAGACCATGTTCGCCAATTTATAAGAAAATTGGATGGGAAGCTTGTCCCTGACGCATAGACGTCATTCAATCCATTACTTTCTTGTAAATATTATTATCTCTTTGTCTTTTCCTAATAATTGTGATTTGTTTTGTTGTTTTCTTTTATTTTCTCCGACAGGATCCAAACCTTTTTGACCTTTCACGATTTAATGTTTTGCTACTAATCGTCATTTGGAAGATACTAGTGCTATTGTTACTCATCATTTTTCAGGTTATATAAATTCAACTCAACATTGCACTTTTGAAGGCATCCAGATTTGAGAAAGAAACATATAAAAATGGAAGCTACTTCAAGAAGACGAGTTGTAAACAACTGTATGTTTTGCGCTACTAGTGTTGGTTCTAAGCCAGAATACATTGGAGCAACACAAGAATTGGGTAGAGTCATAGCTAAAAGGAATATGCATTTAGTATATGGCGGTGGCAATCTTGGACTAATGTGGATTGTTTCAAGGGCTGTACAGGAAGGAGGCAGTCAAGTCTTGGGAATCATCCCAAAATCCTTGGCCGAGGCGAATCTTATAGGACCATCAAATGGAGAAGAACTGATCGTGCCAGGTATGTCTGAACGACTGGTTGAAATAATTAACCGTGCTGATGCATTTATTGCTTTGCCAGGTGGCTTGGGTACGATGGAGGAAATTTTTACAGTACTATCATGGGTGAACTTGAACATACACTAGAAACCGATTGGACTATTTAACGTTGATGGATTTTATGATTTTCTTTATGTATTTCTTGATGATGCCTGGAGAAATGGGTTCGTGTCAAAACCTTTAAAAGAACTTCTCTTCACTGCCAGAACTGCCCATGATTTAATTGACCAAATCTTAGCCTTTGAACCACAAATTGACCATATCATTTCCAAGATAAATTGGTCCGATAATGATCATGGTAAGAAGCATCGGATAAATATGGATCTTAACCTTTAATTCTTCATTTAGATGTAGAATATCAGCTAATCATGTATTGTTTCCAAACTCTTCTTCTACTATTTAAAACATTGGGGACAATGTCTCATTTAGGTTTGGGGGTGTGATGAGTGGGAAATAGTGATATATTTACCACTCATCACAACCACACTTCTTTCAATTCAAAACATACTTCTTTTATATACATACAAATACAATATTGTAATTCTTATACATATACGTACATACCATTACAACTTGGTAAACACGCTTTATAACCTCTGATATTCTCATCGGTTTCAAATCATCTATTCATTTCAGATAAGCATACACGATCCATACATAACACGAGTTCTATCATACACATACACTCAGAAACATTTACGAACATCAAGCAACCAACCACGAAGCACACACAACAACCGATACATCAAAGATCACATCATTCAACAACACATACATACGGCTGACTTACACACACAATGCTCGTACAAGACTCATTATCTATTTTAGAATAGGTATGAGATGAATTCCATCCGAACAGATTCCTAACCAGCTCGACTACTACACCACAAATCATCTAATCGAACATACACACAAGTGCTCACACCATATAACATAAACTCATCACACGATTTTTCATACACAAGCACATTCATGACAAACAATCCAAACATCATTCAAATACTCACATGTATACATAAATTTCAAAAATAAGAATATGCACCTTATTACGAAATCAAATCTCATATCTCTCACAGTCCTCACATCTCTTCATTTATAGATCAATCATATTCTTTACTTATTAGTCAACATTCACTGTTCATATACGTATCCAATCAGTCACAAACTTGCATCCCTCGGAAACGACTTAGCCTATACCAACCCAACCTCTATACCACTAGATCGCATGCATTAGTTATTAATAACTGTATTCCAATAACACACATCTACACGTACAAATACAAATTTAGAAATAAGGACTTATTTCATTTGCCGATCTACCATACACAAATTATCCATGGCATATCATCACATACCAATACAAATACGTGTATCAATACTTATACATATACTTTTTCATTTATGTATACATATACGTGTCATTACACATTCATACACTTACATACATAAACACATGCATATAGATATTGAGCTCGTCAATTACTTCACTTTATAGCATAGCAATAACCAAAAATCCATACATGTGGTGGTCGATTACTTAACCATATATAGTCTCACACTACTTTCTCAATATCATCTCTTATCTATTTTCGTCTTAACCTAAACACTTCAATCATTTATATATATATATATATATATAAACATAAATCAACTTTCAAGTATTCATCGCATGGGTTACTTACTTGGCTTCGCGAGCACTCTAGGTCATAGTCACATATGTCAAAATAAATGATGAAATGCCGTCGGAAACACGACTTAGGGAGTTCTCGACTAAACTACGATAAAATCCCGGATCTTTCCAGAACAACCAAATCAAGTCAGTTTTCAATGTTTTCAGTTCTAGTAATCTTAAAACATCAATATAAACTAACCCAAGTGGTCAGTTAACTTAAATTCTCGATTTACGTATTTTTGAAAAATCTTCCGAAAAAGTTTCTACAAACACAACAGAAGGATTCCGAACCCTCCGAACCTACCCGGATTTATCCAAATATTCTCGTAATATCATTTATAACTCATAACTATCGTTAAAATCAAAACACATCATTATATGCAAAAACCAACTTTTACCAGAAACTTGCATATTCTATCGGATCGATCAAACTCGTTCCGTTTTCACTCGGATTCTACCAAATGCTCATATTCAATATACTAATACTCAAACAATTCAATTTATATCAATACTTTACTCTACGAAGCTACTGGATACATCCAAACATTATGCGGAAAACTTGAAATTAGCGGATTTTTACTGGGAGGTCTTATCGAGATTTCGAGGGCATATACAGACTCCAAATGATCCCACAAACGCACTGGAATCGACATAATTCCGATCGGATCTACTATTCACTGTGGGTCACTATTCATCTGAATCTTCCTTCATCGTCACCGCCAACTTGTAGTACTCTCCGAGAGCTTCGATTTGGCGGGTGGCTCGGGCCGTGAAATTAAACGATGAGCCGGGATTGGGATACCCAAGCCTACGTGTTTCTCTCTCTTCTGCGGCCAATCGCTGGCGATCCAAGGCTGCCGCTGGCCACCACAAGGTGGAGGGGTGGCCGGCGCACCACCTGACTGGTCGGCTTGACCAGCGATGCAGAAGACGTGTTTTTTTGGGGGGGGGGGGGGGTGAGGGGTCTTGTGTGGTATTTGATTTCCTTTTGCTAATTTCATGAATTAGGAAAAGATTGAGTATATATAGAAAAAATTTTGAAAATTATGTTTTGACCCCCGTGAAATTGCAATTAGATACCTCTCATGAGGCTTTCTCGAAAATTCACATTTTAGAAGCCCTTCTAATGTAAATTTCGAAAAGTGTTCAACATGAAAGTTGTTCGTCTCGGACAAACGAGTCTGATGGTTCAAAAATCAGCTCAATCGGAGTTTTTTTTGCCATTGTTATAGCCGACCAAGAAATTTTTACTCGTATAACAATAAAATCAGAAATCGCGTAACCCGTTTTCGAAATCACGTGTTTACCAACACAATGAAGCTTCACTTTAAAATGTTTCGATCTATTTTCCAACACATAAACTCTTATTTTTGAATAGCATCCCTTCCGAATTTCAAACTTCAATTCGAAAATCTTCCTGAACCGTTTCGAAAAATATTCAGGATATTACATAAATCGATAGTATGTAATTTTTTATGAAACACTTTATATTTTGAGAGATATTTACGTTTTAAATTAAGGTGAAAAACTTTTATTTTCCAAATACACACCCCACCCACATGCACCTGAGGTGTGTGTTTTAATATTTTTTGTTAATTTCTTGTCCATTTTGTAAATTTTATACTAGTAGTACTAAATATAAATTTTTAAATTTAACTTGAGTTAAATAAGAATTTTATATTCTAATTAGATTTTTTTAAGAAATAAAATAAAAATCCCTTTAATTAATTATTGCCAGAAATGTCTGAATAATTTTGTCCTAATGTCTGCAATGGAATATTATTTAACTAAATTTAATCCACTAAACCAATATAAAAATCGAAATTTTTTGGAACGTGTCGACTAAAATTAATCGTCATTTGTAATAAATATCTCATTTAAGCCAAAGGTTTGGAGAAATAGGCATTTACTCTTCTTGACATGCACCAGATATAATAGGTAAATTTTTTATTTTATGAAATAATATATAATAAATTCATATATATTTATCTAAATATTATCAAAACATACAATATAAACTTTGTATATTGATAATAACTATAAAAAAAAAGTATTATAATTTTCCTCTACGGGTTTTCATATTTTGAAAACCTTTTGTAATACTTTCGTTATTCACTTGATCAAAAATCTCATCTTCAATATAGCAAACTAAAGTGTCATTAATCATTCATCACCCATCCAATTGCGTAATCGATTTTAATAATACCCATAGCAAATAATGTCCTCTCAACTGTTGCTGTAACAACTAGAAGAATCAGTGCTAAAGTCAAAATCTGGTAGACTAATGGATATATTTTATCTTTTAGTCTCCACCATTGTTATTGCAAGTTCACTTATTCCATTCAATTGTGAAAATTATCTACTATCTTTATCGTACATATCAAAAATATAATTTTTAAGTTGTTGATCAAATCTAGAAATATCAAATGCATAGAAATCCATTGGATAAAATTCAGCTAAGCGTAATAACTTTCTTTTATCAAACTAGAAAAATAAGTTCTTAGGACTTAAGCATGCTGACCGGTGCGTAATCACAAGCGTATAACGCAAGCGCACGTATCATTCAAGTAGTATAAAAAGTATCGATCACACGAAGACTTAAAACCTTTTGTTATCAATTTATGAAGTTAAATGTTTACAAGTATCTAATGGATTGATTGTTTGATTGGGTGGTGACTTTAAAATTAAAACAAGTAAATAAAATTGCTTGAAAGTATATTGAAGAAAATTCAAATTTATAAAACTATCCAGAGTTGTGAATCCTTCCAATATCTTTTTAAAAGATGAAGTGGTTATTTTACATTTGTGTAATATATTGGTTTATTAATCTGGAACACGAAATTATGTAAAAGCCTCTTCCGATGGTCAAATACAAATACCCAATATAACCCAATTAATCATATTCCTATGTTAACCAAGTTATCTGAATTTATTAAGATTAAGTTCCAATTATGGCTACCCCCGCCCGACATGTATATTCCTATCTTGTAAGGAAATCTATTAAAGGGTTATTTATCCTCAAGGAAGATCGTGTGCTATTAATTTTAAGGTCTTAAACCTAAAATCCATTTTCCAAGTTCATTTTAAGTTTACCAGTTCAATTTTATTAATGGCCAGTTAATAAAAAGTATTAGGATTAAGGCTCAATAAATAAACCTTTATATTACCCAAATTGTAATTTAACCCCTTATAAACCGGTGATATTGGATTTCATCACAACCCTAGATAACTGGTTTAGTTACGACACATATTTACGGGTAGTAAAAACTTAAATAAAATAAAAGACATAAAGTAAAATACTGAAAATTAAATGCTGAAAAGTAAATGCTGAAAGTAAATTGCTGAAAAGTAAATAAAGTAAAAGTACAATAAAAGAAAATGCTGAGGTAAAAGGATCCACTTTTATTACTTCTATTTTAGATCTCTCTCTTAATATAATATATTAACTTTGCATGATAATTACCAACCAGCCATATAGGCGGTAACCAGATTAAGTCAAATTAATAATTAATTACCAACCGTCCAATCAGGCGGTATCCAGTTTAGTCAGGTTAAAACCAATTTAAATAATTACCAACCGACCAATATGGCGGTATCCTCGTTAAGTCAGATTTTAACTAGTTTATATATTATAATTAAGAGAGATTAATCTAAATATTAGTAATAAAAATTTTACCTTTTACCCCAGCAAATGAGAGTTACCTCATCATTACTGAAAAGTAAAAAGCTGAAAAGTAAAGAAAAGAAAGTGCGAAAGCGGAAATTAATTACTGAAAGCTGTAAATAAACAAACAAGATACAATCTTCTTAGTATTCTTAAGAAATTCCTTAGAAGAAAGTATGAATTTACAAATGAAATGACTTGGTATTTATAGGCAAAATTTTACCTCCATCAAATCATCCACCAAATCCATTATTAATTGCTCCACTAATTGCTCCACCAAATTCATTATTAATTGCTCCACTAATTTCTTATCATGTTTGGTGGTGATTTGATACTTTTTATTATTTATTTATTATTTTATTTTATTTTTTTTGCTTTGAAAATGATTGAAAATGACTTTAATAATTACACACAACACACTTTTGGATAGTTCATCAATTTCGGGCATGAAATCTTCAGAATTCGAAATTATTTTATATTTCAAAGTTGTAGATCTTTGAGTCTTCTTTAATCTGGAACTTGAATTAGCTCAATCCGATATCAGAGTAAGAAGTTATGTCCAAAATACGACAAATGCACAAAATTAGAATTTCCAAAACTGCACTTCGTTAAAACGCCCTTTCAAGTTTCAAATCTCCAAAATTAATATGTCAGGTCCAATTTTTGCCCTTATTTGACCCACATTTCTTCCTAAATAATTTCATTGTGTCCCAATATTATTTTATCTGCAAAATAAACTAAAACACATCAAAACGTTCATCAAACCCGAGAAACTAAACAAAATATTAAGTAAAAGGGGTGGTAAATATTGATATATTTTCCGCTCATCACATGCCAAGTATATAAGCAAGTCAATAGTTGATTCCGTGAAATGAGAATCCAATTCATAAAGTAAACTATCAACAGTAATGAAAAATACATCAACCTTGTAGTGATGCAAGTTTGTATTTTCTGCATTACGTCTCCTTCACCCTCGATTCATAAACACTTCAATTCCATGTTTGACATAATATGTGGATGTATCATCAAGCAGACAATCTCATCCATTATCCCTAAATGATTGGAGTTAATGTTTGACCAATTTAACTAAATGCATAATATTTACAATATCTTGATATTTTCTTTATAAAAACTACGAAAATTCATTTGTTCTTCAATATAAGATAGAAAACAAAATGAAAAGTTGTCAAATATTCAACTAAGCCTCATGCTTTAAATTTTTAATCTGCTGAAATAACGGAATCATTTCCAATCAGTTCAAGTACATCAACAATTGCATCAAACATATTATGCAAACTCAATAAAGTATTATAATGTGATCCGTAATGTGTATCCCCAGAATGTTGAAGACTAGTTTCTTGATTTAAACCTTGACCAGTTGAAATTTCCCCCAATTCAAGTGCCTCAATCATCTTCTCAGCTTGTTTCTCCATAAGCAAACCTCGATGCTTACATGATGATCCAACAATATTAAGAACTTTATTACAATAATTGAATAAATCAACATTTTCATGAACATTTTTTGCCAAACTAACTAGAGCTATATGTAATTGACAAGCAAAACAATGAACACAATATGCATTTGGATTTTCTCTCAAAATAATAACTTTAAGACCATTAAACTCACCTCGCATATTGGTAGCTCCATGATCCCTTGCCCACACAATCTGGATATACTTAACCCATATCTTGAAAATAATGCATCAATTACATCTTTAAGATTAAAGGCATTTGTATTAGCAACATGCTTAAGACTAAAAAAGTGTCCAACTACAATGTCTTATCATTTACATATCTAAAAAAGCGAATTATTAAGTTCATTAAGGATCAGTTTGACAGTCTTAAGTCCACATATACTTACAATATCCTTTTGGATATCATGAACTATCAACATATTATTCTGAGGAGCATTTTGCAAAATGACTGCATCGATATCTGCATTATTATCTGTAAGAAATCTTAAAAGTCCTATATAATTACATGACCTCATTGATTCTATAAACTCATCATGACCACGAAATGAAATAGCATAATTTTTATTATTATTGTTAAAAAAAAATTGAAAAAGCGAATTGAAGCGAATCGAACCGATAATTAAAAAAAAATTACAAAATTATTTTAAAAACCTAACGAATTTTTTTTTTTAAATAAAAAATTATAATTATAAATCTTTTTATAATTATACCGGATTCAACCGTGAACACCCTAATCTAATTTTAGCAAATGAAAATACACAAGTGACTCCTCATGATTTACTTTTACCATGTACTTTATTTCATAAATGGACAAACCAAATAAAACCATAAAAAATGATAAACATACTTAAACTTTTACTTAAACTTTCTACACCACTCTCACTATAGCTACAGTGAGTTACTGTAGTTATAGTGTAACTACAGTAAGAGAGGTGTAGAAACTTTAAGTAAAAATTTATGTATGTATATCATTACTCTAAAACCATATTTCCCAAAACAAATTAAGCAAAAAAGGACACAAAGTGATCCCAATTATCAAGACAGGTGACTCTTTATTTTTCATTTCTTGTCTCAAACTTTTTATATTGTTGTTGTCCATCTCACTTTTAGATATTTTTATGTGCTTAAGAAAAAAAGCTTTGTTTATAGAAATATTTCACATTTTTTTTTAATTATATACATTTATGAACTCTTTCATGCTTTCAATTGCTCAATCTCATACAAAAGAAATCAAGATCTTGTGCATTGAACAAGTCAAATTACCGGTCAATATTCACTACAATAAAACTGTAAAATAACTACGAAAATTAGCGACAGAATAATTTATTTCAAACATTAGAAACAGAATAGCGATGAAATTGAAATGGATTAGGACTTTAGCTACAAAATTTGACGACGGGACAAAATTCCGTAACAAATAATGACGGCAATAAAATCGCTGGAAAAATGCGACGGAATAACTACGGATTTGCGACGGAATTAGAGACGGAATAATATTCCGTCGCTATATAGCGACGAAATTAGAGACGGAATTAATAATCTGTCTCTAAAGTAGCGACATAATTATGATTAGTAATTCTGTCGCTATTTATAGAGACAGATTTCAAATCTGTCTCTATACTTAGAGACGGATTTATAATTCTATCTCTATATAGACAGATTTCTAATTAGAGACGAATTTCTAATTCCGTCTCTAAATGTAGAGACAGAATTCTAATTAATCCCTTTCTTTTTCCCCCACTCTCTCCAAATACGTCTCTCTCAAGTCCCTAATTCTCTTCTAACTCTCACTCCCTTTCAATTCGTTTTCCCTAAGGGTGTGTTTGGTTGGGGGGTTTTGGAGGGGAGATGAGGGATTATTTTAAATTTTATTTGTTTGGTTCAATTTTTTTAGGGGGAGGGGAGGGGAACAAAATCCCTCCTAAGCCAATTTTAGCTCCCCTCCAAAAGTGGAGGGTTTTGGAGGGGAGAGAAAATGAGTAATTAAAATTTTAAATACATTGACTAAATTATCCATACTTATACATTAAAATCCAAATTTATCCTAATTACAAATCTCTCTTATATTTGCTTCACCATTTAATTCTTATTATTATCTTCTCTTATATTTGTTTTAATTTTATTTTTAATAACACGTATTATGTAGTGTTTTTAATTTTATTCTTTGTTTAATTCAAATATAATATAAGCTTATGTTATTTTAATTTTATTTATAAAGACTATAGGATAAAAATAGTAAATTAGTTTTAAAATATCTCTACTCCCTTCTTGAACCAAACATATATTTAATTAAAAACTCTCTCCTCCCCTCCTCTCCCCTCATTTGAACCAACTATATATTTAATTAAAATCTCTCAACTCCCGCTATTAAAATCCCTCTCCTACCAAACAGACCCTAAATCTAACTATCAGTCGAGCTGACATTAATAAAGTGATGCTTCCAAATCCAATTGTAAACGCCGATCTCCAGCAGAAACGATCGCCGGCAACGAAGATCTCCTAAATGAAATCCTCTTACTCGTTCCTGCAAAACCAGTTCTCAAATTCAAATCCGTATCAAAATCCTGGCTATCTCTCATCTCCAGTCCCAGATTCATTCGTCTTCACACTCTCCATAATTCCAATTCCGTCGTCTCAGGCATTTTCCTCCGCAGCCCCCCCAGTTCCAGTTCCATTTCTCTCTTTAAACACCGACCAAGTTTCCTCTGTTCTGCTCAATTTCACTCGCCACCGTACAGGTATTAAGATTCTACAATCTTGTAACGGCTTACTTCTCTGTTCTAGTTTTAGAAAATACAACAACACTAGATATTACTATTACGTTTATAATCCCACCACTACCAGTTTCTTCACACTTCCTCCTCTTATTGTTGATGAAAAGAAAGCGGCTGTTTTTGGCGTTAATTTGGCTTTTGAGCCTTCTCAATCCCTGTTTTACAAAGTGGTTTGTGTTCGTAGCACTGAGAATTCACTGTACTATTATCAAATTGAGATTTATGAATCTGAATTTGGTGCTTGGAGGAGGCTTTCCGGCTCTCCTTTTGCTGCTCCATATGGTATGGATTTTTACAATGGTGTGTTTTGGAATGGTTCAATTCATTGGATTAGTCCGAGGGGTAAATCCCTTTGTTTTGATTTGAAAAATGAGTGCCTTAAGAAAATGCCTAATCTTCCTTTTCTTGGTATTTGCATCTAATTGAAATTTATGGCCCTCATTCTACTCAATTTAAAGTTTTCGAGATGGAGAGAGTTACTCTAATTGGTTTGTTAAATATGAAATTTGTTTGGATGTGATTTTAACTGCTTACCCTGGGATGGTGAGGAGCTATCTTGATGTTAATGATTCAAATCACTACGCATTTATTCCGCTCTTTGTTGTTCGAGAACAGAATGGAGTTGATGCATCCTTGTTGCTGCATGTTCCTGGAAAGATCTTATCGTATAATATGAGGAATAAAACTTTCAAGCAACTGTTTGACTTTGATGCTGCTGCCAAGAAGGCTTCATCTTCTTCGCTACAATTTGGATGGCTTGATACTTATCCCTACTTTCAGTCTCTGGTTCCCGTTTGAAACTTCAATGTCAAGTATGTTTGTTAACACTGCTGATGTTTGATGTTTGGCCAGAGTTTGTTGTTTATTATATATCCTTCTTAAGAAGGCTTTCAGGTACAATATTAGCTTTACATATGTTATATATTAGAGTAAGGGCTTTTGTGTACATTCCTCAAGTTGATCTGAGGCACACACAAATACACAATACATCACAAAGATCTAGTTTAGAGTTAAATGAAGTATGAAATGAAATGAAACATGTGTGAGTGATTTCTTAACCCTTGGCCATTGCCAACTAGGAATGAGCTCCAAGTTGTGATTCCAATTTCTTAATTTATTACCAGAATTTGCCCAGTTATTGTTGCCACTGCCTTGATTCCAGCCTGATGGCTGGGTCGTCGTGAGCTTGCCAAAGAAGCTGGCTGGGTCATCGAGCCTGATGGCACCACTTACCGTGCCAGATTCGTAAGTCTCTATCTTTCTCTCCTTTCTCCTTCAATAAAGTTTTGTCCTCTGAAATATATATATATATATATATATATATATATATATTTTTTTTTTTTTTTTTTGTTTTCACTTTCTGGGTTTTCATTTTCTTTAAGCCGGTGAATCATTGCTCTGTTTGTGGCGGCGCGACTCCCACTACAAGCAGCAGCGTCGTCATCGGTGGTGGAGGAGATAGCTCAACCACGGATGACGACACTGCTGGTATACCTGCAGTTTGTGAATCTCTGTCTCACCATTAGTTCAATCTCCCGTTAATAACATAATAGGATGAGTAATAGAAACAGGTTCTACAGACACTAAAGGACCATTTTTGGTGAGTTCGGCTTAGGTTCATAGGCTTTAGATGCAGAAATATTGGTGATTTTAGGCTCAGGTTCATTGGCTTAGGTGCAGAAATATGCCAAAAACAGTCTCGACTCACTTTTTCCTCTTGAAGATGGTTTTTGGGAAAAAAAGGTGTTTTTTCAAAGGTGACATCAACACTAACAGAGGTTTTTTTAGTTAGAAGGATCATAACATCCTTACTCATTTTTTGTGGGTGAATAGCCTAAGAAAACACATTTTATAGCCCGAGGATCAAGTTTGCTTCTATTTTGAGAACACACGAACAAATACTGTACACCCAAAGATTCGAAGAGGAAGACTTGATGAAAATTGGCATGAGGAAAACTGCATGAAGTGTTTGGATGGGTGTGTTAAAAGAAAGAACACGAGTAGGCATTCAATTAATAAGAAATGTGGCTGTTAGGATAGCATCCTAACAAAAATGTTTAGGCATTTTTGTGGTGAACATCAAGGAACTTCTAGTAAGTGTATGTTCTTGTGTTCGGCAACCCTATTTGTTGTGGGGTGTCAACACAAGAGCTTTGATGAATAATTCCTTTTTCATGCAAATACTCACCAAGAAGAGAATTGAAATATTCCTTGCCATAATCTGTTCTAAGAATCTGAATAGAAGCCTGAAATTGTGTTTTAATCATGGAGTGAAAATTTTAAACACAACATGGACATCAGATTTGGCTTTCAATAGATAAACCCAATAAACTATAGTATGATCATCGTTTTTTTCCAAGTGTTGCAGAAAATAAACTTGAGGTAATTTAATGCATTTAATGTAAAAAATGTGGCTTATATGTTGGTTATTATTTTTATTATCTGCTTATCATTTTCTTTGCTTCGGTTTGCATTGTGTAGGACACAGATGTTGGACGACGTTGTTCCGGGCTCGCGGTTTTGGGTCGTCATTTCCTCTGTTTTGCTGCTGTCTCTGCTGTATTCTGGTCACAGTATTGGCTTACTGGTTTTCGGTAAATAAGGGACTGTTTTTGGGTGTATTTTCGGTCACTGCAGTGCAGTTTCAGGGGTGATTTTCGGAGAATGGAGGGCTGCGATTTGGGGACTGTTTCGGTGATGTAAAGGGGAGTGTTTTCGGTGATGGTGGAGTAGGGTAGGAGAGAAAATTATTTGTTTTCTTCTTGCTTATTTTTTTTTTTGTCTTGGGCGTGTGAACTAGGTAGGCAATGGTGCTAATGCTTTGCAGAATTTCTTGTGATTTGTATGTATGTGCTAGGGTGTGAAAGTTGGGTGTAGCCTTCTTTTTATAGGCAAAGGCTAGAGTTTCTAAGGTTTGAATAGGAATGGATCAAGTAATTATGGGGGGGGGGGGGGGGGGGAATATTTTGGTTAGTGTCACCCAAGGAAAAAATATATTTAATTGGGGACATGATTTGTTTAAATAAGAAAGATCATATATTTGATTTGTTTATTTAGGTATGTGGATTATTTAGATTAAGATGTGATTTATTTAATTTAGGAAGGATATTATTTTAATTTGTGACATGTTTTAAATATTTTAATTATCTTTGGGTAGGTTTTGGTGGGCTAAATGGGCTTGGGCGTGAGGCTAGCAACAAAACCAGAAGTACCGACACCGTTCGAACGCCGATTCGAACGCTACACGAACGCCCGCAATCTGCTTGACGTTCGAACGTGTTCACGAACGTAGCACGAACGAAAGCAGTGAACTTGTGAATTGAATCCGATGACATACTTATTCTGAATTTCCCATTCTGACATTCGTTTCCTGCGACTTCCGCAACCTAAAGAGTAGTGCCTCCATACGAGACTCATCATCGGGACTTATATGCAAAAATGCAGTGCCTACAGTCGCCCCCATTTTGATGGGACTTGTGCAGTGTGTGACAATGACAATCCTATCAAAGTTATGCAATGCATTTGTACTTACCTGGCTCGCCAGCTGTCACCTGATTTGCCTGCTGCTTCGAACTGAGTTGATATGGTGGTCCATTTTCGAACTGTGCTCCATTTTTGGAGCGCCATTTTCGGCATCTATTGTGTGTGCTCCATTTTGGAGCGCCATTTCCGGCATTTGTGGTGTGTGCTCCATTTTGGATTGCCATTTTCGGCATCTGTCCTGTGTGCTTCATTTTGAGGCACCATTTCCGGCATTTGTTGTGTGTGCTCCATTTTGGAGCGCCATTTCCGGCATTTGTCGTGTGTGCTCCATTTTGGAGCGCCATTTTCGACATTTGTTGTGGTCCATTTTCGAACCGTGCTGTGCAAGAACATGGCTCTTTTTTGAACCGTTACTTGATGAGATGGTCTTTGCCGCTACAAACCTGCGAACAAAAATTGCATGTATGTGATATGTATGCATGTATGCATGGATATGTTTCCTATTCCGATGGGTTAGGCCTTTCTTGGTCCATTTCCGAACCGTGCTCTATTTTCGGAGTGTCATTTTCGGCGTCTGATGTGATAATGGTCCATTTTCGAACCATGCTCCATTTTCGGAGTGCCATTTTCGGCGTTTGATGTGATGGTGGTCCATTTCCGAACTACGCTCCACTTTCGGAGTGTCATTTTCGGCGTTTTGATGACGTGTGGGCCTCGACCCTGGGATGCATCCCCAAAACCGATGCTGATGTGGGCCTCGCCCCCGGGACTCATCCCCAAAACTGATACTGACAATGCTGATGTGGGCATCGCCCCAGGGACTTATCCCCAAAACTGATGCTGATGTGGGCCTCGACCCTGTGACTCATTCCCAAAACTGATACTGATACTGACAATGGTGATGTGGGCCTCGCCCCAGAGACTCATCCCCAAAAATGATACTGACAATGCTGATGTGGGCCTCTTCCGAGAGACTCATCCTCAAAACTGATATTGATACTGATGTGGGCCTCGCCCCCCGGGACTCATCCCCAAAACTGATACTGATGTGGGCATCGGCCCAAACTGATACTGTTGTAGGCCTCGCCCTAAACTGATACTGATGTGGGGCTTCGCCCACCGGGACTCATCCCCGAAACTGATGCTGATGTGGGCCTCAACCCTGGGACTCATCCCCAAAACTGATACTGATGTGGGCCTCGGCCCAAACTGATACCGATGTGGGCCTCGCCCTAAACTGATACTGATGTGGGGCTTCGCCCCCCAGGACTCATCCTCGAAACTGATGCTGATGTGGGCCTCGACCCTGAGACTCATCCCCAAAACTGATACTGATACTGATGTGGGCCTTGCCCTAAACTGATATTGATGTGGGCCTCGCCCCTAAACTGATATTGATGCTGTGTGGGCCTCAACCCATGCTCCATCTTTAAACTGATGACACTGTACGGGTGTTGCTTCTGGTTGGCTTGCTTTTGCTGCTTTCTCTTTTATCTTCCTTGAAACCTGTTATTACAAAACATGACAATCACAAAAGAATGCAAATATGTTACGTGTATGCATGCATGCATGAATGAATTTCTTATTCCGTTGGGTTAGGTCTTCTCTTGGTGACTGCTCGGTTTTCTCTTCTTCAGGCAAAATACTACTTCAATCTGTCTACGTTGATCAGCTCGGTGAACTCATTCCCTTCTAAATCTGACAGTCTCACTGCCCTATTTCCCAATTTCTGAATGACTATCCTGTCTTTCTGCTTGCTTCTTCCGAGGATTCCCCGTGTTCTAAACATCGCTGAGTATCATAGTACCAAGGTTGAATGCTTTTGCCGAATATACTCATGTTGCAGGTTGAAAGGAAGAGACTCAGACAAGTAAGCGAAATGAACGTCTTTATTATCATTAAGAAAATGTTCGAACAAGTAGATAAACTCAATGTCTTTGAAAATGCAAGATCAAATAAACTAGGAGGAACATCTTTATCATTCACAGCATTGCCTTCTTCCTCGGCCTATGGTTCTCCACTGCTGTCGTTCCCTATCCCCATGAAAGAAACTGGGTGGTTGAGGGTTTGGAGGACAAAGCTTTCGGGTTGGCCGGAGTTGATCATGTAGGTGGGTGGTGGAATGAAGTGGTAGTTTGGTAGAGGATTCCGGCGTGTGTTGGGTTGTTCTTTCTCAAGATCGGGGGTATTTTATGGGCATCAATGAGGTTTTGGATTTCATGCCTAAGGCGGGTGCAGCTGTCCGTTTCATGGCCTCTCCTCTGATGGAAGTGACAATTCAGGCTTAGGTCAAGGTTGGGTGGTATAGGATCTGGAAGTGGTTTAGGCTCTAAGGGTTTTAGAAGTCCTTGCGCCTTCAGCTTCTCAAACACCTTAGATAAATGCTTCCCCAGGTTAGAGAAATGCTGGTTCCTGATGGCAGCAACCTCGGTAGTAGTGGGCTTGGTCTCAGAATGTCCCCCAAAAGTCTTTATATTCTGGCCATAGAACTTTCTATTCTCCGCTTCTTCTTCTTCAATATCCATGACAGTCTCCCTCAATTGTCGAAAATCAGTAATCATGGAGGTCATCCTCCTTAACTTGCCATAGATTGAGGGCTTAGTACCCTTGATAATCATTTTTATCTGGTCCTTCTCTGAGGGCCGAGTCTGCATTTTCAAAAGCTGACTCCTCCAACGGTCTACATATTCTTTGAAGCTTTCTTCTGGCTTCTGCTTGGTGTTTTCTAAGTCCCAGAGTGACAAGTCGATCTCCAGATCTGTAACATACTGTTTCAAAAAGGCATCTGCCAATTCCCTCCAATCCTCCTTGATCTTCCTCTCCAGGTTGTGATACCATACCACTAGTGCCCCCTCGAGTGACATCCCAATCATTTTCTGAACTTGGCGCTGTGACATGCCCACTGAACTCATAACTGAAACATATTGTCGGAGATGGACCCTCGGGTCCCCATTCCCATTGAACTTGGCCATATCAGGCATTTTGAACTGAGCCGGCAGCTATTCTTCAAAAGTCATTGCCTCATAATCTAGCAAGTCTTCATGTTTACCCCTCATTTTGCGGGTAACCGATTCTACCTGATCCCGTAGCTTCTGTAATTCTGCCTGAGACCCAATCATTCTTCCCGTCGCATATTCAGCCATGTCATCATCAAAAGTGGGGATGTCATCCCCCAACCCATTCGGAGGCCCCTCACGCCTCACATTCTCAGAATTTCCCCCAGCACGGGGCACATCCATATTGGCCATAGCAGCAGTCAGGGCTTGTAACTGTTCAGTAATCTTGGTGAGACTGTTTTCAAACTGATCCATACGGGATACCTCATTCTCTGATTCGCTCATGTTTGCTATTGGCCTTTTAACAAGTCTTCCCTTTTCTCTAACCCAACATATATCTATGATGGCTCTTAAGACACAAGAGAGTTAACATGATGTGTGTATGCATGAGATGCATGAGATACGTGCGATGTGTGAAACATATAATTCAACCCATTGTCATTTTAAAGCTTCAATCATAATATTGCAAGGTGCAAACGTGTCACAGTTGAAAAGGCCCAACATGTTTACACCTTTGCGACAACATGGTTAAACAACTTCAAATGATAAGGGGCCCAAACACATGATGGCCCATCGATATCTTAGAAACTTTTGGCCCAATTGTCATAGGATACGAACTCGTCCCAGTTTAAATGGCCCAACAAGTTCGCATTTCTGACAAGAAGTCCAACTGCATCCAAATGAAGATGGTCCTAAACATAAGCATAAAGAAATAATTTCTACCGAGTGGCCCATCGACATTTCAGAAGCTTTTGGCCCAATTGTCATAGGATACGAACTCGTCCCAGTTTAAATGGCCCAACAAGTTCGCATTTCTGATAAGAAGTCCAACTGCATCCAAATGAGGATGATCCACAAGCACAAGGAAATAGTTGCTATAGGTCATACAACTCCGGTCTATGTGTGGGTTTGCAGGAGTGTGAACAAAGACTCTCGCTGGCGAAGGATTGCCCACAACTAGGTCTCCTCACTCAAGGGTTCGAGCAACCAAGTGAGCGCACCTTTTTTATACCTTACGATATGTGCGAACGAGTTATGGTGCGTGACTGACTGTCAAATGGATTTCCCGTTGTAGATTCCCCAGAGGGAGGGCGGAACGAACTCTCTTAAAAACCCAAGCCTCTTAGGCTCTTATCGCTTGGTGATAGGAATAAATAACGAGTCTTCCAAATTAGTCCATCACAGTAGGCTACAAGTACATGATTATCTAGGTGTCTTCGCAGCTTTTCCTTATAGAAAGGTAGTGAATGAGGGAAGACACCAAACCATTACATAGCCTTAAAAGTGCCTTTGATTAAACCCCTTTCAACACACGGTAAACACGGTTAATTAAAGCACAAATCACAATCATTACAAGGCATTACTTCGGGGCCAATTCTCTATCCCCAGTGGACTCGCCAGACTATAGGACACAGATGTTGGACGACGCTGTTCCGGGCTCGCGGTTTTGGGTCGTCATTTCCTCTGTTTTGCTGCTGTCTCCGCTGTATTCTGGTCACAGTATTGGCTTACTGGTTTTCGATAAATAAGGGACTATTTTTGGGTGTTTGGGGGTGTATTTTCGGTCATTGCAGTGCAGTTTCAGGGGTGATTTTCGGAGAATGGAGGGCTGCGATTTGGGGACTGTTTCGGTGATGTAAATGGGAGTGTTTTCGGTGATGGTGGAGTAGGGTAGGAGAGAAAATTATTTGTTTTCTTCTTGCTTATTTTTTTTTGTCTTGGGCGTGTGAACTAGGTAGGCAATGGTGCTAATGCTTTGCAGAATTTCTTGTGATTTGTATGTATGTGCTAGGGTGTGAAAGGTTGGTGTAGGCTTCTTTTTATAGGCAAAGGCTAGAGTTTCTAAGGTTTGAATAGGAATGGATCAAGTAATTAGGGGGGAGGGAATATTTTGGTTAGTGTCACCCAAGGAAAAAATATATTTAATTGGGGACATGATTTGTTTAAATAAGGAAGATCATATATTTGATTTGTTTATTTAGGTATGTGGATTATTTAGATTGAGATGTGATTTATTTAATTTAGGAAGGATATTATTTTAATTTGTGACATGTTTTAAAATTTTAATTATCTTTGGGTAGGTTTTGGTGGGCTAAATGGGCTTGGGCGTGAGGCTAGCAACAAGACTAGAAGTACCGACACCGTTCGAACGCTACACGAATGCTCGTAATCTGCTTGACGTTCGAACGTGTTCACGAACGCAGCACGAACGAAAGCAGTGAACATGTGAATTGAATCTGATGACATACTTATTCTGAATTTCTCCTTCCGACATTCGTTTCCCGTGACTTCCGCAACCTAAAGAGTAGTGCCTCCGTACGAGACTCATCATCGGGACTTATATGCAAAAATGCAGTGCCTACACATTGCATGTGTGATGTTGCTAACCATAACACCTTTTTTGCTTTTTCTAGATGGCTTATTCATCAGTTATGGAAATGCAGACATAATTGGAGGAGATAAAGAGAACTGAATGTGAACTACAAGATCGCCTGGAAGAGGAAAAACATCAACTGATTGAAGGGGAGAAATTACGGAAAAAGATGCATAATACTATTCTGGTACTGTTTTTAAAATCGATATTACTGATTTGTACGAAAAATGAAGGCATACTGTGAGCAGAGAAATAAAGATGATTAACTTATATGTATTTTTTTTTTTATGTTGTACTTTTTTAAACATTATAAAGTTTATATAATAAAATTTTTATTTTACTATTTTTTGTGTTTATTTTATAATTTTACTAATATTAATGATATTGTTTAAAATAAAATTAATTTCTTAAAAAAATTAAACAATAACAATTTTATAAAAAAAAAAAAAAGAAATTTAGTAGGAAATTAGAAACGGAAAATAGAAAAGGATTTCGTCTCCAATTAGAGACGGACTTTCCGTTTCTGAATAGAAACGGAAAAATCCGTATCTTATTACGTTTCTAATTAGGGACCTAATTAGAGACGAAAATTCCGTCTCTAAATCGAAACGGAATTTCCGTCGCTAATTAGAGACGGAAAATTCCGTCGCTAAATAGAGACGAAATTTTTTTCCGTCGCTAATTTTAGCGATGAAATTAACATTTCCGTCGCTAATTTTAGCGATGAAATTAACATTTCCGTCGCTATATCTTTTGCGACCAAGAAAATAGAGACGGAAAAATTCATTCTCTATTCCGTCGCTACCTATCATGTTGCGACGGATTAGCGACGGATTTTTCCGTCTCTACTTCACAGTTTTCTTGTAGTTATTATAATCTCATCTGTCTAAGTAACAAAGAGAAAACAAGAACAAACAAAATTTGATAGATCTTTCATCAAATCTGAAGCAAGATAACTAAAATTTTCTGGCAAATTTGCAATTCCAAACTGTACTCAAATCTCATTTCTGCATTTGATCAACACACTTCTAAAAACTCAACGAAATCTACCGTGAACAAACCAAAAAAAAAAAACATTTACAAACACTAATAAAAATTAATTAAGGGAAATTATCTCGTTTCTATCTTAAAGATAGTAAATTTTCAAAATTATTATAACACATTTTATTTTATCATTTTTTCATCCGAAATTTCAAATGTGTATATAAATTTCCACTCTTTCATGATGGAAAATTAATAAATTTTTAACAACTTTGGATCCAAAAATAAATGATAATCTAAACACTGTTTGGAATATTTTCAGTCTTTCATTAAATTCATATTATTGTGAATCTCCACTAGCTTGAGAATTATGCTGATTATTATTTTTATAATTTTTATAATTTTCTTGAATATTATTTTGCTCCAAAATATTCATAGCCAAACCAGCTTTATAAGCATTACTAGCATCACCCAAAACGCCCATACTAATACTCTCAGCTAATCCCGGCTGCTGATTATTTGTTACCAATGATCCCATTTGAACAGAACTCAACCGGCCCGGTTCCGAATAAATACCCGGAAATGTCCACATCTGCGCCTCTGCTGGCAGCATCCAGAACCCGTTTCCCCCGTTGGCAGCCGCCGGTGCCACTGCCCACATAGCTGCTGCAGGAGTTGCCGGTTCAGAATTATACAACAATTGTTGTGGCTGAACCTGAAACCCACTGAAAATGTTTCCATTATTATTGCGCTGCTTCCGCCTCATATATATAGGTAAGCAGATGAACAAAATTTTTGTTAAAATATATCTTATAAATTAATAAAATAAAATATGGTATGTTAATAAGATAACAAATAGTTTCTATCATTTTTTGTATGAAAATTACAATTTACCTTATTAAATCAAAATTTTGGCTACGCAAAGCTGGAGCTGAAAGGGAGGAGCTGCCGCGACCGCTGTAAAGTAAAGAGACGTTTAGAGTTGAAAAGTTAGCAGGAATGGTGCCGGTTCCGGTGGCAGCTATAATGGAAGGCTCAGCTTGTTGCAGCAGCCACTCAATGGTTTCTCCATCTGACTTGTGCCCTAATTCTCTTGTCAACTGAAAAACCCTAGCTGCACATACCGCCGGCATCCGTATCCGCCGACCCCGGCCGTCCACTTTTATGTGCCGGTCCTTTGATGGCTTCTTGATGATGGCTAGGGCTTTTGCAGCTGCTGTACTTGTAGACGTTGTAGTTGTATTATTAGGGTTTTGGTTGTTGCTTCCTTCTGATGTCGCCTCCATTATTTTCATTTGGGGTTTGTTAATTTTCCCAGATGATGATCATATGATTATTTTCTCTCACTTTCTTGGCAAATATTTTTTTCTGGGGGGGATTTTTGACTGGTTTTTGGGGGGAGAAAGAAGAGTAGGTGAGTGTAAGGAAAAAGGAAAAAGCAAAAAGAGAAATCAATAAGGATAACACAAGTTGTACTCTTTGACTACTTTTTATTACTGATTTTTTGTCTTTTGTGATAAATAATTTTAAATATTAAAAAATTTATCTTTTTAATTTTTTAATTTGGATAAAAAAAAAAAATAGATATCCAGTGTTAAAGGAGTATTTAGGATTGCAACTAACAATACAAAACTGAAAAAAGAAAGAATAAAAATTTATCAAAACTGCCCCCTCGCGGGGGATTCTGGATATAAATTTATTTGAATCCAAACTCTTTTATTCTGTTTGTGCACGTATATATATATATTTTTGAATCGTTGGAAACCCAACCGTTAAACCACTTATTTCGGATTTAAACGGAATAAGTAAAACCCCCCGACTGTCCCAGGTTCTTATAAGAAACGTACTCCTTATATTCGAACTCATGACATCAATATGAGATCCTGAATCCTACACCACCAAACCACGTCTCTTGGGCACCCACACATACTTGTATGAATTTGATTATATAATTCACAGTGGTTATAACACTCTCTCTAAATTTTTTTCAAAATTTCACTTCAAAATTTCACAAGTACTTATCATATGTTATATAGTTTCCAACTTTTATGTTTATTGTGCTAATATTCATACGTTTTAAAATGTGGATCGATTAGAAATTTAAATAATTGAAAATAAATTTACATTTTTATTAAAGTTAATGGATGAATGATGTGCGGTTAACATATATATATATATCTAACGTCTCGTCCCCAAGGGGCGTAACCCAGCGGTTTGAGCTTGTGACCTTGTCTTCAAGGTCTCAGGTTCAAATCTTGGGCAGCACCCTTGTAAGAGCCTGAGACAGCACCAGTTTACCCACACATCAATTAAATGACATGAGATTTCCCGGTATTCCAAAAAAAAAAAATTAATTTATCCAACGTCTCTCTATCTTAATATTTGTGCGTTATCTCGAATTTTATGAGCACTTTAATGTGTTTTGCAGTTTAAATTCATATCAAGACTCAATAAATTCAATTAGAGATGAAGTGACAAAATTGGAGCCAATTTGAGCCATATTTTAGTGTCAAAACGCGTGTCCCAACGCTGGAAGTGCGTCTCGACTCTCAAAAACATAAAATTCAGACAGAGAGAACCAAAGTTGGGCGTGTCACGACGTGCCAATCATAAACATGCGCGTTGCGATGTGCGTGAAGCGTGTCACAACACGAAGGACGTTTTCCTAGTGCTGCCAGATTTCGATTTTTAATTAGGAAAGACCCATCAGACATCCTATATAAGTACAAACTCGTCCCAAAAATCAAAAGGGAAGCCTCATAACTTAATTTTGGAGCCTCAAAGCATAAAAAACACCTAGAGTAAGGTAAAAATGAAGTTCTTAACTAGCGTTGGAGATTGAAGAAGAATACTGCACACGAGAGTTCTTTCTTCCTTTTCCTCTCTAATTTATCTTTATGAGTTATTGTTTTGTTATAATAATTTGCTTGTATTGATTGAACATTACGAGAAGCTAAATCA